>JAAAKG020133516.1:3145-14141 GCA_010014905.2 Druon quercuslanigerum | reverse complement strand
CAAAAAATCGATCGCTGGACAATACTTATCCGGCGAAATCCGCGCGTGTCCCCTTATTGCATCCGGCCCCTCAATTTCACTATTTACTAACATAATTTCATTAATTTTGTGATTCAGAGAGATAAACTTCGGATGACTAAAATTTTATGAAGCCCGTATGTCAAGGTCCGTTATCTTAAGGTTCAAGTGTATTTTAAAATCTGTTTTCTTTTTTTAATTAGATAAGATGTGTAAACTTTTAAGAAGAGAAAATTTTAATTGTTTTATGTCTGGAAAAAATTTAATCTATAAATCAATGTAGGCAGAACGTAATCATTACAAAATGATTCAGACTAATAGAAAATATATAAGTCTGGAACATGTTGTAATTACACAGATAATCCGTGAGGGCGCACGGTAGCCGCACGACGTGTGAGCACGATGTGTCACTAAGTTCTCAAGCACTGCGCCCGCACAAGCTGAGGGTGATGAATGTTCACTCATGGTGAGCACACTGGGTGTGCACGACGTGTAGTACATTGTGCGGCCATTATGTGTGCTCACATCGCAGGT
Organism: Druon quercuslanigerum; assembly: GCA_010014905.2. Taxonomy (NCBI): domain Eukaryota; kingdom Metazoa; phylum Arthropoda; class Insecta; order Hymenoptera; family Cynipidae; genus Druon; species Druon quercuslanigerum. The sequence goes on along the minus strand of JAAAKG020133516.1, from coordinate 13,589 downwards.
CTTGTTTGAAAGCGAAATTTAAAAATATATAAATTTTAATATAAAAAAAAAAAAAAACATTTTTCGATTTTGAATCAGATTGTCACTATATCGCAATGATTGTGGCAATTTCTAAAGTCAAGAATTAATAATTCTCATCAATAGTTTGTATAGAAATTGCAAAAATATAAGGTAACTTTGGAAACATTTTTTTCAATGAAGAAGGAGGTTAGAAACGCTTTTATTGCAAAGGTAATATTTTAATTTTTCCAATTTTATTGTAAAAATTAATTTTTATAGAATTATTTCATAAAACCTATCAAATCTCAAGTTTAATAAAATAGTTTTTAAATAAGTGGCCGATCAATTTCTAAATTTTGCAGATCAATTTCGCAAGCATAATTCTCAACCTATTCTTGATCCTGTAATATTATTGTATTAGGAATATACAACAACAAGCCTCTAAATAAACAATCCTCCCCCACTCAAAATGCTTAGGTAATACTTGGATTTTTTATTATTGAATTATCGATCAAAAACAAAAGCATTTGTACTAAACTTTGAACTGCTATCTCTAGATTTGAAAAAAATTAGATAATATATGAAATTTCAGTAATAATTTGATCAAAAATCTATTGATTAACAGGCAGTAACAAAATGGAACGAAACGTAAAAAAATGATGGAAATATTAAAAAGAACCCGGAAAAAAAGAAAAAAATTTCGACCCGGCCCCTCAATTATTAAAAAATGTTTTAAATTATTACAATATATATTATTATAATTACACGAGGGCGGTTTGCCGACACGACGTGCGCCGCATATGCGACGTATATGAGGTCACATGAGTCAGAATTTTCGCCATCAAGACATGTCGATCAGTATGCAAATCGTGCACGCAACATGCGGGCTTAGTGCTTTCATATTGTTACCTGGGTATTTGGTTCTTCCTATATTCATTTATAAGTATATTATATATTAAAATACTTACATTTTTTATCAATTTCTTGAAACAGTTTTATTTTTATCCCATCTTTGTGACATGAATCATTTTATAGGCAAGCTAGGGTGCATTTAGAGGAATTCAAGAAAAATGGTTTTCAGGTGAATGAAAAAAAATGAATAAAGAAAATTCTGCAGAAGTCAAAAGAACTTAAAAGAATTAAGGGTGGATTCGAAATGTAATAAAATCAGTTTAAAACATTCTTTCAAAATCACCAGAAACTCTCGAAACTGTACGAAATCCATCAATATTTATGGTAAAAACGAATTCTTAGATATCCATAAAAATGGGATAAAATCCCATGAAATTCTATAGAATCTGGTTGTATTTCCTAAAATCCTGGATAATTCAATTAAATCCTTTGAGACCTTTTAAAATTTCTTAAAATCATAGAAATCCTTGAAAATCCCATAAACTCCCTAAGAATCTTTTTTAAATATTACAAAATAGCAAATTAATGACAAACCTATTGCGCTCAATGCGGATATTTCGACCCGACGAATGTATTTTTTCCAATTGTTTTTGACTTTTTCTTTCAACGCCGCAAGCCCATTATTCTTTATGGTTACTGCTACAGGGTTCCTGGCCGTGCTGCCAATTATGGGCACTTCTACTTTTTCAAATTGATCATGGGTTTTCGGAATTACGAATGGACGGAGTTTTCCATTTTCGACGTATGCAACGAGTTTCTGTTTTTGCAGATCTGTAACAGCCTCGAATATATAATGGGGTGGTATCTCGTAAGGCACAGGTTTCTTGTTTAATTCAACAACTATATAATGCTGAACCCCAGTCATTACTATGACAGGAAGGGGTGCTGCTTTCTTCCCCCATGGAATCATACGAAGTGCTGTAAAAAAAAGTATTTAAGAGTGATTACTAAAAATGGGACCATTTTAAACCGACACCTTTGAAACTAAAATAAGTTCCAAAGTGCCTTAAATATATTTATTGAGATTAAGAAAGTATGTAAATAATTAAATAGAAATCACTAGGGTATAAATTATAAAACAGTGGATAAAAATAAATTCTTTGATATCCATGCAAATTTGATCAAACCGCCTGAAATTCTATAAAATTTGATGAATGTTTCTGAAATTCTCGATAATTTAATCAAATATATTCAGAGACTGTAAAACCCCTTAAAATTATAGGAATCCTCGGATGGATTAAGTTATTTGATATCCTTTGAAAATCCTTCCAACTATTTAAATATTTTTTTAAAATCTTAAAATATTATAAAATAACCTAAAATCTTAAACAAAATTTAAAAACTCTTACAATTTTATAAAATACTCAAAAATATTTTCAATCCTTTTAGGTATTTTTATCACTTTTGTTATTTTTAAAGCTCTTAAAATTTCATGGAATTGAAAAAAACTACCCAGGAATATTTGAAATCATTTGAAATCCGTTCCACATTTAAAGGTTCCTAAACATTTATAAATTTTGACGAAACACTTTAATTTTTACCAAATTATTGAATTTTCGAGCTTAAATTATGATTTATCTAAAAAACAGTTTCACATTTAACAAAAAATTTATTTGCTAAGAAAAAAATGAAATCTTAACAAATTGCATAAATATTCAGCCAAATAGTTTATGAATTTTTAACTTAAAATTTTTAATTTGCAACCAAAGAAATGGGATGTTGTCATAATGATGGAGACGTAGCTAGATAAAAAGGGATGGGAAAGAGTAATGGGAAGATTACCAAGAGGTTACAAATAACAAGTTCCAAATGCAAAGAAGAATAATAAAAAGTGCAGAGCAATGGGAGGAATGGTGATGGGAGTGAGAAATGAATGTATAACAGGGAAAGATAAGAAAGAGAGGAAAGAGCAAAAAGAAGGATTAATAGTAAAAGAGGTAAAGATGGGAGGAGAAAAGTGGAAGATAGTGGAGTTTTATGTGAACGGAGATATGCAGGAGAAAGCAGAGGAGTTAAAAAAATGATGGAAGAAAATAAAGAAGATATTAGACTTATAATAGATGGGGATTTCAATGCGAGAACAGGAGATAGAGAAGGAAGGGAATTGGGAGAAGAGTGAGCAAGAAAATCCAAAGATAAAGTCCCGAATGGGGAGGGAAAGAAGTTGTTAAAGAGCTTGGAGGAGTTGGGATGTCCTATCTTAAATGGCACTATAGAGGGAGATGAAGAAGGAGAATATACACGTACAGGAGGAGAAAGGGGAACGGTAATTGATTATATGATAGTGGATGATTAGGTAAGAGAGAAGGTCAGCAAATTAGAGGTAGGTGAGTATATTGATTCGGGTCACTTTCAATTAATAGTCACATTAGAGGGAGAAAAAAGTAATAGTAATAGTAATATGCATAAAAAGGGGCAATTATAAAGAGTGTAAGTAAAGGGGATTGGTCAAAGCAAGGAAAAGAAAATTTTAGAGAAAAGGTTAGAAATATAAAAATGGGAGAGAAAAATGTGGACAAGGAGATGGAAAAAAATGATAGTAGAAGTAAAAAGAGGATTAGAGAGCAAAAACAAAAATAAAGTTAGTAAAGAGAGGAATAGAAGTGGATGGGATAGGGAGTGTAAAGAGAAAAAGAAGGAGGTAAGAAATGAATTAAGAAGAATTAGGATGAAGGAAATAATGGAAGGTAATAAGGAATTATAATAGGTAGAGAATTCAATGCGAGAATAGCAGATAGAGGAGGAAGAAAATGTGAAGGATAGAGCGGCAAAAATGCAAATATAAGGAACTGAATAGGAAGGGAAATGAATTGTTAAAGAGTATGGAGGATTTAGGATAGATTATCTTAAACGGAAATATAGAGGGAGATGAGGAAAGGAGAATATATACGCGCAGGAGGAGAAAATTGTAGGGTAATGGATTATGTGATAGTGGATGATGAGGTAAGAGAGAATTCAAGAAACTAGAGGTAGGAGATTATATTGATTCGGATCACTTTCCGTTATTAGTGACATTAGAGAGGGAAAAAAGTAATAGCTATATGGATAAAAAGAATTCAAAGGTAAAAAGAGCACGAGAAGGGGATTGGTCAATGAAAGAAAAAGAACAGTTTAGAGAAAAAATAAGTAATATATAACTGAGAGAGGGAAACGTGAACGAAAAAATTGAAAAAATGATAGGAGAGATAGAAGTTAGAAAATTAGGGGATACAGGTTCATGGGATGAGGATTGTAAAGAAAAAGAGAAGGAGGTTAGAAAGGAATTAGGAAAATACAGAAAAAAAGTACTGGAGAAGAATGTAGTAAAAATTAAGGAATATAGTGAGTTGTGTGATGACAAGAAAGAGGAAGAGAATAAAAGGTTTGAGGAAGTGGCAGAAAAGAAAAGGACGTAAGAAAGGGTGTAAAGGATAGTTAATAGAGAGTGAAAAAGAAGAAAAGGCGTGAACTAGGATATTGATATTGAGGAGAAAAATATGGTAGAGAAAGAGATAAGGAAGAGGACATAACAAGGGAAGAAATAGTCAAGGTGTTAGGAATAATGAAGGATGGAAAGGAACCTGGTATAGATAAAATTCCAAATGAAGTATGGAAATATGAAGGAAAAGAACTAGAGGAATAGGCATGGATAATGTGTAATCGAGTATGGAGAGGAGAGGGATGGGCAGAGTCATGGAAAGGAGGAGTAGCGATACCAATAGTAAAGAAAGGCAAAGGAAAGGAGGTGAAAGATTATAGGAGTGTGACTCTGATGCCAACACTATATAAAGTATATGTAACTGTTTTGTCGGAGAGATTGAAGAAAGCAGTGGAGGAAAAAAGATAGAGCCACCGAATCAGACAGGGTTTAGAAAAGGAATAAGGGTAATAGACAACATATATGTTCTAAACTATCTAGTAAATAGGAGGATTAAAAGGGAAAAAGGGGTAATGATAGCAATGTTTGTGGACTTAAAGGCAGCGTTTGACTCATTAGACGGAGGCGAGATAGAAAAAATATGGTGAAAAAGGGTATAAGAGCAGGATTAATAAAGAGAGTGTCGGAAATTTTTAGAGAGACAAAAAGCAGGGTAAAGTTAGGGGATCAAGTAGGAGCTAGTTTCTGGTTACTGAGAAGAGTGAGACAAGGATGTCCTCTGAGCCCACTTTTATTTAATATAATAATATCAAACTTGGAAGAAGAAATGAGGAGAAAAGGTTAGGGAGGAGTTAGGATAGGGAAGGAAAAGATATATACACTGTGCTGTTGGCACAGGATGAAGAAGGGATGGCGGGCATGATTACAGGATAAGAGAAATCCTTGGATGGAAAAAAACTAAATTTAAGTGTGGAAAAGACAAAGATAATGAGGTTTAGAAAAGGAGGAAGGAGACAAAAAGAATGGGCGGGTAGATCGAAGGGTATAAAGATAGAAAAAGTGAAGGAGATCATAGAGTTCATATGAGAGAAAGGATAAAAAAAGCAGCAGAGTAATGAAACAGATATAGGGAATGGGAAAAGGAAGGTTAAAAAGAAATTGGAGAAGGGGAATGTGGTTGTTCGATACGCTGGTATGGCCGATATTAAGTTATGGGGCAGAGATATGGGGATGGAAAGAAAGGAAAGATATTGAGAGTTTAAAAGGAAGATATATAAGGTGGACCTTAAGGGGTAGATTGTAGGACGCCAGGATGTATGGTGAGAGAAGAAGCGCAAAGGGATAAATTGAGTATTAGAGCGGGAAAGAGAGCATGGAAATTTGAGACAAAGCTGAGGAAGGGAAAGGGAGAGGAGTTGGCAAGAAAGTGTTTGATGGAAGTAGAAGAGAGGAGAGGGAAGGTGATAGAATTAACGAGACGGGATGAAGAAAGGAGGGAGTTCTTCATTGCTAGAGACATGGAAGACGGGACTGGAGTAAACTATGAAGAATTGGAAAAAAATGACAGTGAAAGACAATAGAAAGATGGGTGATGATTGAGAAATCAAAATACAATAAATGTTATAAGATGATAAAAAAGGAAGGTTTACCAAATTATTTAGAGCAGGGATGGGGAGACAGAAGGTGGACCAGAATAGAAAGATTTAGATTGGGAAACGAGGTAAGAGAGGGGAGGTATTGAGAAAAGGAAGAGAACAGAACGTGTAGAATATGTGAATAGGAGGAAACGTCGGAGCACGTAAGGGAAGGATTTAGAAGAGGAATGGAAAATAATGGAAGGTGGCAAGATAATGTAGTTGAGATTCTAGGGGAGGATGAATAAGGAGAAGATTGGATAAAGGAGTTGGAGGGTGCAAGGACAACGAATGAGAGTGAATAAAAGAATGCATGTGAAAAAATGGTAAATTGGAGGACAAGAAAGTGCATGAATAAGGAAACGGAAGTCTAATCAATTTTAATCAAGTTGTTGAATTTGGAAGTCAAAATTAAATTTGTAACAAAGTAGCTACACTTTCGAAAAAATATTTAAATTATTATCAAATTGTTGATTTTTTTATAAAAAAAATATAAATGTTTTATTGAAATTTCTCTAGGCAGTTGCAGTTTTAAACGAAAATGTGAAATTTTCAAAAAAAGATTAATTTAAAAAAAAATGAAATGTATTTTTAATTTTTTATGTCAGCTGAAAGATTTTTTAACAAAATATTACACACATTATGTGACACACATTTCTGTGACCAGTCACAGAGGTGAATAAACTTTTCCGTTTTATCAACAAAAATCTCAAAAACATTTGCTCGTCTGAAAAAAGTCCATTGAATAATGTAAATTATAATGTATATTCAAATAAATAACTCTTGTGTTCCTATTTTCAAAAGTTGCACGAAATTGCTTTTTCATTGTTTAAATAAAGTTTACACTGTTTTACGATCCACGTAGTCGGGAAAATTCTTTTTATAAAATATAATTTTCTCATGTTCTTAGGTCACATAAGAAAGTAGTAGTCTTTGAGAAAATAATTAATAAATTTTGCGAATAATTAAATTAGTCATTTTCCAAATATCTTTAGTTGTTCTGTTGAATTTTAAAGCTTCACAATTTAAAGTACGTTAAAAGAATTACAATTGTAATATTATCATTTGAAATTTAAGAAAAGTCAAACCGAGAAAGTTGTTTCTTAGAAGACAAAAAAGTAACTCGACACATATTGCAGCAAAATTCACGGATTTCATGGAAATACCGAAATTCATGGAATTCACGGAATTCGAGGAACTTACTATATTCACGTAATTCAAGAAAATCAGAGAGTTAACGGAACTTACAGAATTCACGGAATTCAAGAAAATCAGAAAATTAACGGAATTTACGGTACTCACGGAATTAAAAAAAATCATGAATATTACGGGATTCAAAGAATTTACTACTAATTTCCTGAATTCCACGAGTTCCGCAAATTTCCTTAATTTCGTAGATATCTTCATTTCGATGATTTCTGCGAATTCTGTGAATTCCGCGAATTATATGCATTGAGTGAATTTGTGAATTTCTGGCGTTACATGAATTCCGTGAATTCTTTGCATTCCGTAAGATTCAAAATTACAATTAATTCTGAGAATTCCTTGAATGTCGTGAGTTCCATAAATTCCAAGAAAGTCGTAAATTCCATAAATTCCATGAATTTCGTGAATTCTATGTATTTCTTGAATTTCGTCAATTCCATAATTTCCATGAATTAGGAGAATTTCATGAAGTCCATAAATTGTTTTAATTCCGTGAATTCAGCATATCACGTGCATTCCGAGAATCGAATGAATTTGTTGAATTTGTAAATGTCCGACGTTTATTGAATTCCGTGAGCTCCTTTCATTCCATAAGATTTGTGATTACAGTTAATTCCGCAAATTCCTTGAATTCCATGAATTCTATGAATTCCATGAATTCCAAGAAATCCATGAATTTAATAAATTCCATGAATTTCTTGAATTCCGTGAATTTGACCAATTCCGTGAATTCTATAAATGAAGCGTATTCCGTGAACTCCGTAAAATCCATGTACGTCACGAATCCCATAAATTCCATGGATGTCGTGAATTTAATAAATTCCATGAATTTAGTGAATTCCACAAATTTCATGAATTTTGAGAATTTCGTCAATTCCATAAATTCCTTGAATTAGGAGAATTTCGTGAAGTCCATAAATTGTATTAATTCCAGGAATTCAGCAAATCATGTATTCCGCAAATTCCTTGAATTCCATGAATTCCATTAATTCACGAATTCCATGAATTTCACCAATTCCATAAATTTTATAAATTAAGCGTATTCCGTGAATTCCGTAAATTCCATGAATTCTACGAAATCCATGACTTCTCTGAATTTCTAGAATTCCATGTATTTCGTGAATTTCGTCAATTCCATTATTTCCATGAATTAAGAGAATTTCGTGAAGTTCATAATTGGGATTAATTCCGTGAATTCACCAAATCAAGCGAAATCCGAGATTGCAGTAAATTTCTGGAATTCCATGATTTCAGTGAATTCCGTGAATTTTATAAATTCAATGAATTAAATAAATTCCGTGAATTCTATAAATTCCGTGCATTTATTTACTTTTATGAATTCCGTGAATTTCGCGAATTCCTGGAAAAATATTAATTCCGTTAATTTTATGCATGCCATAAATTTCAAAAATTTCTTCAATAATTTCAGGAATTTCGCGAATTCCGTGACTTTTGTGAATTCCTTTAAGTCCGCGAATTCCATGTATTTCGTGAATTTCGTCAATTCTATTATTACCATGAATTAGGAGATTTTCGTGAAGTCCATAAATTGGATTAATTCCGTGTATTTAGCAAATCAAGTGAAATCCGTGATTGCAGTGAATTTCTGGAATTCCATGATTTCAGTGAATTCCGTGAATTACATAAATTTCGTGAATTCTATAAGTTGTGTCAGTTTATTTACTTTTATGAATTCCGTGAATTTCGCGAATTCCTGGAATTACATTATTTCCGTTAATTTTAAGAATGCCATAAATTAAAAAAATTTCTTCAATACATGCATGAATTTCGCGAATTCCGTGATTTTTGTGAATTCCTTTATGTCCTTGAATTGCATGAAATGCGTGAATTTCATAAATTTCGCGAATTCCGTGATTTTTGTGAATTCCTTTAACTCCTTGAATTCCATGAAATGCCTGAATGCCATAATTTTTTGAGTTCCTTGAATTCTATGAATTCTGCGAAATCCGTTACTATTATGAATTTCTTGAATTCCACGAATTCCATGGATTTCGTGAATTCCTTCATTTCCATAAATTCCGTGAATTTCATGAATTTCGTGAATTTCATAGAATTCGTGAATTCCATAGAATTCGCGAATTCCAGGAATTTCTTAAATTCAGTGAAGTCTTTTTGAAAAAAGATTTTGCAAAATAACCACCCGTGGCATCCAGAAATTTGAAACTTTCCAAAAAACTTCTTTCACTTCCAAAGAATAACATTCTCGCTCTGAATTTTCTCCACACCTCATATTAAAAAACTTTTTTTTTTTTATAATTCAGTGTTCGGTCCTGAAATATTTTTCAAACTTTTTAAACGATCTCACAGTGGTAAAGTAGCATATGTTGGAGATTGTTACATAATTATTAAATTATTAAATTTTATTTTTACGAAAATTGAGATTTTCTTTAAATAACTCAAAAAGGAAAATTGCTACAACAATTATTTATTTAAAAAGAAGATGCGCTATGAAATTATCCATAAAAAAACCTTCATATTTTCGCTTCTAGCTATTTTCAGAAAAAAGCCTGACGGTTAATACTTATCTGCCCGAATTCCACTAAAGTCGCTTTTTATTTGCGGCCTCTAAATTTTATTTAATATTATTTATTGAATTATAATTTTATATAAATTTTATCAGATCGGACTTGCAAAAAGCAAAAAAAAATAAAAATGTTTTTCAAATTTAAAATTCCCGCCAATATAGATACGACTTTTACCGACAGTGTTTTATCCTAGTACGTTCCACTATGGTCCACTGCGGTCAACTGTCAGTCGGCGTCCTTCACATTGGACGTCATTCGTACAATATTTCAGTCTCACTTTTTGTTAAATATGACATTTAAAAAAAAAATTTTAACCTCAAAACCGAATTATCGTAGGTTATAGGCCCCTAATTGCAATATACTTACAAACAGAATCATCTATAAGTAGTAAGAAGAAGCAGAAAATCGCATCGAGTCTCCACATTTTCGTAAAATAATTAAATATCACATGCACGAGGAAATTTCAGAAGATGAATAGTAAAAAAAAATTCAACTAAATTGAGAAGTAGCCAACATGTCTCGCTCATATATATACTATTCATTGTCCCCGTATATCCCCGGATACACCACATGTCTTGGAAATGGCCTAAAATCCCCTTGGAATGAAATGATGAACCCAGTTAATACAGAACTGGGCCACTCGGCTGAACTAACAGCGCCTACCTTAATCCATTGCCCCCCCCCCCCCCCCCCCCCCCCCCCCCCCCCCCCGCGAGGCGTTTAAGGACTGAGAACAACCTTCGACCTCGTCTCCTTCCCGACTCGCTCGTTTTATTTTTGTTTTCCTT
>JAAAKG020133515.1:0-14142 GCA_010014905.2 Druon quercuslanigerum | reverse complement strand
ATAGTTAAAAACGATAAATTAAAATAAATATTAAAAAAGGTACATCGGATTTTATGTAATTTCAGTTTAATTTTGATATTTATTGAAAGTTCGCTAACTTTTTCAGTTTTGAATGTTTATAGTATAAAATCATAATATTTTGTATATTTTTTTCAAATAGGTTTATCTCTGGAGATCACTCAGTCTAAATCTTCAAAATCGAAGAAATTTTGTACATGAAAATTATAGATTTTTTTTTATTTAGAGAATTTTTTATTGTAAAACCTAAAACTTACATAATTTTTAATTGTTAATTTCAAAACAACCTTAATTTGATAAATTTACAATTGAAAGATACGCAGGTTTAAGGGTGAATAAATAAAATTTCTTGAATTTGGAAGACTCTGAAGATCAAAAGTTAATTCTTTAATTCGAAATCTTTCATATTCAAGAAATGTATAATATGAATAATAAAAATTACAGAATTTTGTTTTTTATTATCAAAATTATTACCTCTTCAATTTTAAAGATATAAAATTTAATGTCCTGCAATTCTGAAGAGTTGCAATTAAAAATCTTTGAATTTTGAAAATCAAGAATTGAAAATTATTAAATTTTTAAGATATTTATTGTAAAGGTTTGTAATTTAGAAGATTCTTTTCCGGAATAGTTTAATTTGGAATATTTACTAATGAAACTCCTTTAATTTTAAAGGTGTTTAATACAAAATTCTTCAATTTTGAAGATTTAAAATTAAAGCCTCTTTAACTTTAAAGGTTTATAAATTTTAAAGAATTACCGTTGAAAGATCCGCAGTCTTAAGGATCAATAAAATAGAATATAAATAATACAAAAAAAATTACAGAAATGTTGCAATGTAAATTATCAAAATTTGAAAATCTTCCATTTTAAAGTGTTAAAATTGTCCTTGAATTGAAACCATTGAACTTTGAAAATAAACAATTACAAATTAGTCAATTTTCAAGTTTTTTATTTTAAAGGATTCGAATTTAGAACATTTTTTCTGAAATAGTTCAATTTTGAAGATTTACTACTAAAAATTCTTCAATTTTAACGATTTTTAATGAAAATTTCTTTAATTTCAAAGATTTAAAGTTAAAATCAATTTTTCTATATTTTAAATCTTCTAAATTAAAAAAATGTCTAAAAAAATCAACAAAATAAAAAATTTCAACCTTCAAATATTTAAAGTTTAAAGATTTGCAATTTCGAAGCGGTTTAAACAAAAATTTTATAGTTTTAAAATTGAATAATTTAAAATTATTTAATTTTCATGATTTTTGTTTTTTGTAATTTTAAACATTCTTCTAGGATAGTTCAATCTTGAAGATTTACCACAAAAAATCTTTTAATTTTAACGATTTTGAATGATATATTCTTTAATTTTGAAGTCCTAAAGTTAGAGTTCTTTAAAGATTTATAAATCACAATTCCGAAGTGTTATGATTTTCCAAATAAAAACAATTTATATATATTTTAAATCTTCCAATTTGAAAAAATTTCTTTAAAAAATCATCAAAATAAACAATTTTCTACTTCAAAATATTTGAAGTTTAAAGATTTACAATTGCAAAGCCTTCCAAAAAAGTGTTTTGCAGTTTTAAAATGATACAATTTCAAATTATTTAATTTCCATGATTTTTCTTTTTTGTAATATTGAATATTTTTTCTAAAATAGTTCAATTTTGATGATTTATAATTGAAAATCCTTCAATTCAAAAGATTTTGAACTGAAAATTCTTCAACTTTGAAGATATAGAATTAAAGTTTCTAAAGTAAATCATAAAAATTTCAACATTTTAAAATGCAAATTCACAAAATTTTAAAATGATTAATTTCAAAAGATTTACAATGCATCTCTGTTATTTTTAAGAGTTGGAATTGAAAATTCCTAAATTAGGATGATTTTGAAAATCGAAAGTCAAGTTTACAATTTTAAATCTTTATCATTAAAGAAATGTAGAATATAAATAATACAAAAAAATTACATAAATGTTTCATTGTAAATTATCAAAATTTAAAAATATTTAATTGAAACGAGTTAAAATTTATTGTCCCGAAATTTTGAAGAGTTGCATAATTAAAAACACTTGAATTTTGAAAATAAGAAATAGAAAATTATTCAATTTCCAAGATTTTTCTTTTAAAGCATTCGAGTTTAAAACATTTCTTCTGGCATAGTTCAATTTTAAAGATTTACGATAAAAAATCCTTCAATTTTAACGATTTTGAATAAAAATTCTTCAATTTTAAAGTTTTAAAGTTAAAGTATCTTTTCTTTAAAGATTTATAAATCACAATTCTTACATTTTTATGATTTTCTAAATTGAAATTCAATTTTTCTATATTTTAAATCTTCCAATTAAAAAAAATTTCTTACAAAAATCATCAAAATAAACAAAATGTCAACTTTAAAAAAATTAAAGTTTAAAGATGTGCAATTTCGAAGCGTTTAAAACCAAAATTTTAAAGTTTTAAAATTATATAATATCAAAATTATTTAATTTTAAAGATTTTTCTTGTTTGTGATTTTAAATTTTTTTGTTGAAAAAGTTTTTGGATGATCTATAATAGAAAATTCTTTAACTTTGAAGATTTAAAATTAAAGTATTTTCCACTTTAAAGATATGTAAATAAAAAATCCTAAATTGTGATCATTTTTTTGATTTTGCAAATCAAAAATAAAGTTTTTAATATTTTATGTTAATAAAGTTGAAAACAATTCTAAAATAAATAATAAAAATTTCAACATTTTAAAATGCAAATTTACAAAATTTTAAAATAATTAATTTCAAAAGATTTACAATGCAGTTCTGTTATTTTTAAGAGTTGTAATTGAAAATTCTTAAATTTGGATGATTTTCAAAATCTAAAGTCAAGTTTACAATGTTAAGTCTTCCAAATCGCAGAGAATTTCAAAGTAAATAATTCAAATTATAGTATTTTCAATTCTGAAAGTTAAAAATTTGTGTATTTTTTAATGATAAATTTTTCAATTGAAAACCTCTTTAATTTTGAAGATTTGCAATTCTAATTTCTACCATTTTAAATATTTACAATTGAAAACCCTTTAATTTTAAAGATTTTTTAATAAATATTTTTAAAGTTGGATGATTTTTAAAATCAAGAGGCATAATAAAAATTACAGAATTTTGTTTTTTATTATCAAAATTATTACCTCTTTAATTTTAAAGATATAAAATTTAATGTCCTGCAATTCTGAAGAGTTGCAATTAAAAATCTTTGAATTTTGAAAATAAAGAATTGAAACTTATTAAATTTTTAAGATATTTATTGTAAAGGTTTGTAATTTAGAAGATTTTTTTCTGGAATAGTTTAATTTGGAATATTTACTAATGAAACTCCTTCAATTTTAAAGGTGTTCAATACAAAATTCTTCAATTTTGAAGATTTAAAATTAAAGCCTCTTTAACTTAATAGGTTTATAAATTTTAAAGAATTACCATTGAAAGATCCGCAGTCTTAAGGGATCATAAATAAAAAATTTTGAATATGGATGACTTTAAAGCTCAAAAGTCATTTTTTCAATTCTGAATCTTTCATATTAAAAAAAAGTTGAGTATAAATAATACAAAAAATTACAGAAATTTTGCATTTTAAATTATCAAAATTTAAAAATCTTTTATTTTAAAGACTTCAAATTTATTGTCCCGCAATTTTGAAGAGTTGGGTAATTAAAAACCCTTGAATTTTGAAAATAAAGAATGGCAAATTATTTAATTTTTAAGATTTTTCTTTCAAAGGATTCGAATTTAGATCATTTTTTCTGAAATAGTACAAATTTGAAGATTTTGAATGAAAAATTCTTCAATTTTGAAGATTTAAAGTTAAAGTCTCTTTAACTTAAAAGGTTTATAAATCACAATTCCAAGACTTTTATGATTTTTCAAATTAAAAGTCAGTTTTTCTATATTTTAAATCTTCTAAATTAAAAAAAAATTCTAAAAAAATCAACAAAATAAAAAAATTCAACTTTAAAATATTTAAAGATTAAAGATGTGCAATTTCGAAGCGTTTTAAACAAAAATTTTAGAGTTTTAAATTTAATTTTAAACATTTTTTCTGAAATATTTCAATTTTGATGATTTATAATTGAAAATCCTTTAATTTAAATATTTTTAATTGAAAATTCTTTAACTTTGAAGATTTAGAATTAAAGTGTCTTCCGCTTTCAAGATGTAAAAATAAAAAATCCTAAATTCTGATCATTTTTATGATTTTTTAAATCAAAAATCAAGTTTTTAAAATGCAAATTTACAGAATTTTAAAATGAATTATTTCAAAAGGTTTATAATGCAGTCTTGTCATTTTTTAGAGTTGTAACTGAAAATGCTTAAATTTGGATGATTTTGAAAATCTAAAGTCAAGTTTACAATTCTAAGTCTTCAAAATCGAAGAGAATTCCAAAGTAAATCATTAAAAGTTTAATTTTAATTTTTGTATAATTTTTAATGATAAATTTTTAAATTCAAAACCTCTTTAATTTTGAAGATTTGCAATTTAAATTTCTACTATTTAAAATATATACAATTGAAAACCCTTACATTTTAAAGACTTTTAAATAAACTAGTTTAAATTTAGATGATTTTGAAGATCAAAAGTAAATTCTTTAATTAAAAATCTTCCATATTCAAGAAATGTAGAATATGAATAATAAAAATTACAGCAATTTTTTTTCTTCAAATTATCAAAATTAAAAACTCTTCAATTTTAAAAACATAAAATTTAATGTCCTGCAATTTTAAAGAGTTGCAATTAAAAATCTTTAAATTTTGTAAATAAAGAATTGCAACTTATTCAATTTTTGAGATTTTTTATTGGAAACGTTTGTAATTTGGAAGATTTCTTTCTGGATCAGTTCAATTTTGAAGGTTCACTAATGAAAATTCTTTAATTTTAAAGTTGTTAAAAAAAAAATTTTTCAATTTTGAAGATTCAAAATTAAAGCCTCTTCAACTGTCAAGGTTTATACATTTTAAAGAATTGTCATTGAAAGAATAGAATTACTTGAATATGGATGATTTTGAAGATCAAAAGACAATTTTAATAATAAATAATATTATTTTTATATAATTTATACTAATAAACATTTAATAATAAATAATAAAAAATAATTACAGAAATGTTGCATTGTATATTATCAAAATTTAAAAATATTCAATTTAAAAGAGTTAACATTTATTATCCCGCAATTTTGAAGAGTTGCGTATTTAAAAACCCTTGAATTTTGAAAATAACGAATGGCAAATTATTCAATTTTTAAGATTTTTCTTTTAAAGAGTTCGAATTCAGAACACTTTTTCTAGAATAGTTCAATTTTGAAGATTTATTACTAAAAATCTTTCAATTTTAACGATTTGGAATGAAAAATTCTTCAATCTTGAAGATTCAAAACTAAAGCCTCTTCAACTGTCAAGGTTTTTACATTTTAAAGAATTGTCATTGAAAGAATAGAATTACTTGAATATGGATGATTTTGAAGATCAAAAGACAATTTTAATAATAAATAATATTATTTTTATATAATTTATACTAATAAACATTTAATAATAAATAATAAAAAATAATTACAGAAATGTTGCATTGTATATTATCAAAATTTAAAAATATTCAATTTAAAAGAGTTAACATTTATTATCCCGCAATTTTGAAGAGTTGCGTATTTAAAAACCCTTGAATTTTGAAAATAACGAATGGCAAATTATTCAATTTTTAAGATTTTTCTTTTAAAGAGTTCGAATTCAGAACACTTTTTCTAGAATAGTTCAATTTTGAAGATTTATTACTAAAAATCTTTCAATTTTAACGATTTGGAATGAAAAATTCTTCAATTTTGAAGATTTAAAGTAAAAATCTCTTTACTTTAAAGATTTATACATCATAATTCTTAAATTTTTATGATTTTCTAAATTGAAATTCAATTTTTCTACATTTTAAATCTTCCAATTAAAAAAAATTTCTTACAAAAATCATCAAAATAAACAAAATTTCAACTTTAAAAAAATTAAATTTTAAAGATGTTGAATTTCGAAGCGTTTCAAACAAAAATTTTAGAGTTTTAAAATGATATAATTTTAAATTCTTTAATTTTCATGATTTTTCTTGTTTGTAATTTTGAATATTTTTTCTGAAATATTTCAATTTTAATGATTAATAATCGAAAATCCTTATATTTAAAAGATTTTAAATTAAAAATTATTCAGTTTTGAAGATTTAGAATTAAAGTATCATTCACTTTAAATATGCGTAAATAAAAAATCCTAAATTCTGAAAATTTTTATGATTTTGAAAATCAAAAATAAAGTTTTTAATAGTTTATATTAATAAAATTAAGAACATTTCTAAAGTAAATCATAAAAATTTCAACATTTTAATATAGAAATTTAGAACCTTTTAAAATGATTAATTTCAAAAATTTGCAATGCAGTTCTGTCATTTTTAAGAGTTGTAATTGTAAATTCTTAAATTTGGATGATTTTCAAAATCTAGAGTCAAGATATTATTATTCTAAATCTTTTATATGAAAGAAATGTAGAATATAAATGATAAAAAACAATTACAGAAATGTTGCATTGTAAATTATCAAAATTTAAAAATCTTCAATTTTAAAGAGTTGAAATTTATTGTCCCGGAATTTTGAAGAGTTCCGTGTTTAAAAACACTTGAATTTTTGAAAATAAAGAATAGAAAATTATTCAATTTTAAAGATTCTTATTTTAAAGGTTCGAATTTGGAACACTTTTTCTGGAATAGTTCAATTTTGAAGATTTAAAGTTAAAGTCTCTTTAAATTTAAAGATTTATAAATCACAATTCATAAATTTTATGATTATCCAAATTAAAAATAATTTTTTTTATATTTTAAGTCTTCCAAATCGAAAAAATGTCTACAAAAGATCATCAAAATTAAAAAATTTCAAGTTTAAAATATTTAAAGTTTAAAGATGTGCAATTTCGAAGCGTTTTAAACAAAAATTTTGAATTTTTTTCTGAAATAGTTCAATTTCGAAAATTTATAATTGAAAATGCTTCAATTTAAAAGATTTTAAATCGAAAATTCTTCAACTTTAAAGATTTATGATTAAAGTATCATTCACTTTAAATATATGTAAATAAAAAATTCTAAATTCTGATTACTTTTATGATTCTGAAAATCAAAAATCAAGTTTTTAAGATTTTATATACATAAAATTGAAAACATTTCTAAAGTAAATCATAAAAATTCCAACATTTTAAGATGCAAATTTACAAAATTTTAAAATGATTAATTTCAAAGATTTACAATGCAGTTTTGTCATTTTTTAGAGTTGTAACTGAAAATTCCTAAATTTGGATGATTTTGAAAATCTAAAGTCAAGTTTACAATTCTAAGGCTTCCAAACTGAAAAATTAATCATTAAAATTACAGTATTTTTAATTCTAAAACATAAAAATTGGTGTAATTTTCAATGATAAATTTTTCAATTGAAAACCTCTTTAATTTCGAAGATTTGAAATTCAAATTTATACCATTTTAAAAATTTACAATTGAAAACCCTTAAATTTTAAAGATTTTAAAATAAATAATTTTAAATTTGAATGATTTTAAAGATCAAGACGCAAGTGTTCAATTCTAGATTTTTTAAATTGCAGAAATCTTTATTGAAAATCATTAAGATCACTGAATTTTTACATATAAAACATAAAACTTGCATAATTTTTAATTATCAGTTGTTGAAATTAAATATATTTCAAATTTAAAGATCCACATTTTAAAGTTCTACAATTTTAAAAATGTTCAATGAAAAATTCTTCAATTTTCATTATTTGTTGTGCACATTTATTGTATAAAAAATAAAAATTATACATAATAGCTTCCACTAGGAATACATTTTTTCTAAGCATCTATATGTAAAATAAAGCAATATAATAATTGGTATTTTTAATTATCGAAAACTTTTTTTACGCTCTTTTAAAAAACATAATTCTTCAAACGATTTTTTAATTTGTAGAATATTATGTGAAATCTTTTTGTTTATAGTTTAATATAATAATGTAGCTAATCCTGTAATATCTACCAATTCAGGGTGTAGCAAAATTCTAGTTTAGCAAATATATTTCGAAAATAAATTTATTTTAAATGCAAGCACTAGTTTAGATTTTCTATAAATTTGTTAATACCTTGCAACATGCTTTTTAATATTTATGTTTCTTCTCTTTAACTGAATTAGACAACAATTATTAGCAATCAGCATTCAACATCCTGAATTATATTTCTTCCCAAATATTTTATGAATAACGAAGGCTTGCCAGATAATATTGTACGGGCTTTCAATTCGTTTCTGTATTAACAACATCTGC
The DNA here is from genome assembly GCA_010014905.2 of Druon quercuslanigerum. Classification (NCBI taxonomy): domain Eukaryota; kingdom Metazoa; phylum Arthropoda; class Insecta; order Hymenoptera; family Cynipidae; genus Druon; species Druon quercuslanigerum. The sequence continues at coordinate 5,782 of JAAAKG020133515.1, read as the reverse complement.
CACTTGAAAAGGCCGTCCGCGTGTGACTAATGTGGTATTTTTTTTCTCTCAACATTTCAGAGTTCTTTTGCCCGAAGCCCGATGCCCGTTGGTAATCCGCTGACTTGATCTACCGGAACAATAGCCTTTATCATTCATCTGTTTAAAAAATACTTACTGCTTTTGTTGTTATAGCTTCTTGGTCGGAGTAACTGTATTTCTGTCTAACAATAAATACGTATTTTTACCAGCATGAATATATATATATATATATATATATATATATATAAATGCAATTTATACATAATTAATTTTGTATTCTTTATTTATCAAGAAGTAAATAAATTACATACTTCAGATCAGAAAAAGACTTTGATGATGTTAAAATGAACCTTTATTGTTAAATTTTCGACAGTAAAATGCGCTCCTCGGCAGGAACAAAAATCCCTCGAAAAATCCAAATTCATAAATGAGTCCTTAGTAAAATTGAGGAAGCCAATATGTTGCTTTTGAAAGAAACAATACTCTCAAATTCTTCTTCTTTCTGTTTTTTGTACATTCTCATCCTAATGAGAAGGTATTAGTTTTATGTAAAAATATTCAAAACGATTTTTACGAATGTGTTTGTCTGTAGTTTATAGTCTGTAGTCTGTAGGCTATATCGTGTAGGCACGATAACTTTCGAAAGTTTGATCAGATTGGAATATGCTTTGGTACACTTATCTAAGACCTAAAAAAAAGCGAGTTCGCAAAGCAGCAGTTTTGGATGAAAATTCAAAAAGTGAGCTCATTTATAAAATATTTGAGACCATTTTTTTCAAGATATAAAAAATTCTATGTCACTACCGTCGGAAATTATGAGATCGATTGACGCAAGCACTATTAAAAATCACTGCTGGCTTTTAACCACGATAACTCAACGAAAAAAGATGACAGGGCATTTAAAAAAAAACTGTTGGAAAGCCTATAAAATTCCACGTCTAGTAATGTCAAACAGATTTTTTTTAACTGCTGAAGAGAATACAGCACGTGATAGGTTTAAAAAATTCTAGATTTTCTACATATTTGTAGCGCGACTTCAACTTTTAGCATGACCTAGGAAAATTATCACAAGAATCTGAAAATTATACGACATAGAGCCTGAAATTTTATTTTCAATTTAAGCCACAGAAACTTAAAAAATCTTCATCGGTTCCCGAGATACGATTAAAAATGTTAATCATATCCGAGTTGAGTTTTAGTAGACGGGCACGGTTCTCGACCGGTCTGACGCTCGCCTTCTTCCTTGAATCAGGACCGAATAGGCCACGCACAGAGGTGTTACTTGATCGTAACTTTATTTTGTAATTTTAATGATCGAAAAATTAAATAATGAGCGAGTTGTTTGCGTAAGCAAAATGTTTGGGTAAAGGAAAATAATAAACTACTTATTAGAAATTGACAATATAATTTTCATTATACCTACGCACTGTTTTGTATGTAATTTATTTGGAAAATTCCATTATTATTTACTTTTAACATTTTTGTGTGTGTTTAATATAAATAATTTATTTATAATTTATCTGCTTAATTCGTTTGGTAAATAGTTTACTCTCGTAACAATATATCTACAATTTCTATTAATATGCTAGTTGATAAAAATTTAAAGAAATAAAAAAAACTGTTTATCGTTTTTTGAATAATTTGAACTAAAAATTACTGATAAGCAGAATCAAAAGTATAAGAGAGTCCCAATCAAGCACCATCTCTGTGCGTGGCATATTCGTTCCTGCCTCAACGAAGGAGGCGAGCAGCAGACCGGCCGAGAACCGTGATCGTCGACTAAAACTCAACTCAGATCCGATTGAACATTTTTAATCGTATCTCGGAAACCGATGAAGATTTTTTAGGTTTCTTTGACTTAAAATAAAGATAAGATTTCAGGCCCTATGTCGTATAATTTTCATATTTTTGCAACAGTTTTCCTAGGTCATGCTAAAAGTTGAAGTCGAGCTACAAAATTTTAGAAAATCGAGAATTTTTTTTTAAACTTATCACGTGCTGTATTCTTTTCAGCAGATCAAAAAAATCTGTTTTGACATTACTAGACGTGGAAGTTCATAGGCTTTCCAACTGATTTTTTTTAAAATGCCCTGTCATATTTTTTCGTTGAGTTATCGTGGTTGAAAGACAGCAGTGTTTTTTAATAGTGCTTGCGTCAATCGATCTCATAATTTAAGACGGTAGTGTATAAAAAATTCTATGTCCGGCTATTTATAGTACTCGGAAACTAGAATAATTTATCCTAATGACTTTTTACAATAAAAAGAACAATGATCACATTTATAGCATTTTAAAAGATTTATCGTGTTCGTTTAAAATATAACTATTTTCTTGAAAATTATTTTTTTTTGTTCAAAATAAGTTTTCTCAATTAAAAGTTTAACTATTTCACTTTTGTTAAAAATGTCTCGTTTTTAGTTTAAAATACAACTGTTTAGTTTAAAAATCCAAACGTTTTGATTGAAATTTTGTCTTTTTAATTGTTGAGAAAATTCAACAATTTGCTCAAAATTTTTCTCTTGTTTGAAAAATTTTTCAATTTGAAAATATAACTCTTTGTTTGAAAATTCGTCTTTTTCTTAAAAAATTCATCTCTTGCTAGAAATTTAATCTTTTTTGGTCCAAAATGAAACTGCTTTTATTTAATAGAATTAAGCGATTTCTTGTTGAAAATTGAATTTTTTATTAAAAGTTCAACAATTCGGTTGAAAATTCAACAATATGCTGAAAAATGTATGTGCTTATTTTAATGTATAACTGCTTTCGTTAAAAATTGTTTTATTAGTTAAATATACATTTCTTTGGTTGAAAGTTTTAAATATTGTTAAAACTCATTTCTTTTTAAATTAATTTTTCTAGCTGAAGATTTCGTTATTCTATATTTGGTTAATTTCATTGATGGAAGATTTTACTTTTTTTAAATTTCCATGTTATTTGAAAAAAATAGTGCTTCATTTGAAAATCAATTTGTTTTAACTAGAAGTTTAAGTATCCCATTTTTGGTGGAAAATTTGTTATTTTTAGTTTTAAATTCAATTTATATTCTACAATTTGGCTTCAAAATCCAACTTCAACAAAAATTAAATTTTGTGGCAAACGACACAAGCTATGAAAAAAAATAAATAGCCCAAATTTGCTCTTCCAAAAAATATCGAAAACTCATTCAAATTTATCATAAATAATTTTTGATAGGACACGTACTTTTTGTTTTAATCGTAAAAAATAACATTCAAAATAAAAAAAATTTGAAAAAGACATACGGTAAAAACTAAAATAACAGACAAAAGTTCAATAAAAAAAGGTCTAAAAATTTGTTATTAATCATTTTTAGATAAGACGAGCAGATTTTCTTTCAAGCCGAACAAAATTAAAGAGAAAGGTTGTTTAAAAAAAAGTTTGTTATAAACTCTAATGGTAAAAATATATTAAAAGTAAAAAAAAACGTTTTGGAAAAAGGACACAAGATGCAATAACATTTTATTTAACAAAATTTTTCGCCTAAATTAGGTCTACATTGAACATTAACAAATTAAACTTATGCAAAAATGACACAAGTTTCAATAAAATGTTTAATACTAATTTTTTGTTTGAATAGAATACGTATTTTTTTAATGATAATAATAACACAATGAAAATACTTTTGTTCAAAACTAATGCATGTTATTAATGATAATAACATAAATCATTCATTGAAATGATAAACATTTTTCACTAATCATTTTTCTAATGTTAGGTAACGGGCTTAGAATTCCGCAGACAATGCGTGCATTAGCTCAAAGTAGACTATTCCGCATCTCGTAAGGTTGATTTGAGCTATTGTATATTCAAAAGAAATCAATAAATATATAAAAATTGAAGAAAAAATTTGTTTGCAAAAATCGGTCAGTAAATGATCCTGAATTTTTTCAGAATGCTCATTTAACGAGATCAAGGTTTGGTCCTTAAAGCGCTAAAAATAAGATTTGTACTTTATTTTTCAATAACTGAATAAACAGCCCCAGACAGTGGTATTTTTTCGAAAATGGGTCAATAGAAGGTCTTGTAATTGAAATGTGCATTAAATAAATAAAATTTGTTATTATGTATTGATTTTTGTTTATTATCAAAGATTGAAAAATGATAAATATGAGGAAAGTTCATTTCTTTAGATTGTCTTTGAAGATGTCTGAAATTGACGGTTTCGACCATAGGCTGCGTTTAAAAAATAAAATTTGCTATGGTAAAGCTAAGTTTATTTATTTTCAGTAGTAAAAAATATAAAAAATCAGTCAATTTCGTTTTTAGACCATTATGTTGGAAACTTTACTTTAAATTCGAAATTTTTAAGTGATGGTTCAAATTGAATGTCTTGAAATGTAGATGCGCATTACCAAAAAATGTCTATACCTAAGTACTGTTTTTTTGTTATCAGCGGGTCAAAAGTTAGGAAAATTACGAACCTTTATTTTTTTATAAATAAGAAAAATAAAGAAATTTCAATTTAATTTTTGGCATTTTCAATTGAAGAATTTTGATTTGCAAATCGTTTAAATTAAAGAAGTTTTAATTGTTTAAAATACAGATATTGAAAATAGAATAATTTAATGTTCTATGCTGTCAAAATTCAAGAAATTTTAATTGTGACTCTCAAAAATTGCAGAACTTCAATATGTTAAAGTTTAAAATTGAAAATTCAATAATTTTGAAAATTTTCAATTAAGCATTATGCAGGTTTCAAGTCTGACAATTAAAAATTATGTAAATTTGATGATTTAAATTTAAAATCTCGTCAATTTAAAAGATTTAAAATTAGAATCTGTTGACTTTTGATCTTTAAAATCATTATGACTGAAGAATTGTCAATTTCAAATCGTTAAAATTAAAGAATTTTCATATTAGAATCTTCATAATTGTAGAAATTTAAATTGTAAATCTTTAAAATAAAAAAGTTTTTAACATTGAAAATTAAAGTGAAAAATACTATAATTTTGATTTCGAAGATTTAGAATTAAAAACTTGACTTTTGATTTCCAAAATCATATATATTTAACGAATTTTTATTTCTTCATATTTAAAATTTAAGAATTTTTCAATTCTGCCGTTTTAAATTTCTAGAACTTTAAATGGTTAATCTTTAAAATTGAAGAGTTTTTAATTTTTTAATTCTGCAAGTTTTAAGTTATACAAATAAAAATTCTGTAATTTTTATCAATTTTAGATGTTCATAATTGAACTATTAAAAAGAAATGTTGCGAAATTACATACATTTAACAATTTAATTTTAAAAATGGAATAATTTGTAGTTCTACATTTTTAGCATTTAGGAGTTTTTAACTGTAACTTAAAAATTACAGTACTGCAATCTTTAAATTGTAAATCTTTAAAAATTAAGAGTTTTTTTAACTTTGACAATTTACAATTAAAAATAATGCAATTATTATGTTTTACAGTTAAAAAATCTGTAACTTTCAGGCTTTTTTTTCGAAATGTCACTTGTTTATAATAATCTTTTTTTTTCATAAAATTTTAATTTGCCGTACCAGAATGTCACTGAAAACCCAATTGAAAGAAATTTCTAAACAAAGTACCTTGCAATACAAATGTAAAAATGCAATAACAGCGAATTTGTTTATTTCATTTGTTTATAACCAGTTACAGCAGGTGAATCGTTTGCTAAATACCTTGTTTATATTATATTTTATTTATATATTTATATATATATATATTATATTATATTATATTATATTTATTTATATATTTATTGGAATCAAAAACAAGGTCA
>JAAAKG020133514.1:0-11788 GCA_010014905.2 Druon quercuslanigerum | reverse complement strand
ATACTAAAATACTAAAATACTAAAATACTAAAATACTAAAATACTAAAATACTAAAATACTAAAATACTAAAATACTAAAATACTGAAAACGTTTGACAAAAACTCCAAACCCCTGTAATATAAAAATACAAGAATCATGAATAAAATGGAACCAATTATTTATTTTAAATTACCAATTTGAAAAAAAAAATTTTTAATTTGCAATGTACCTTTTTCAGAAATCAAAAATCTTCGAAACCCCTTGCATCAAATGAATCGGCCACGCGCAATCCTAAGTTGCACGTAAAAAAGTCCTCAACAAACTTGAAATCTGATCCACAAAAAAAATCAGACACCAAATTTTTAAAAGGCCAGAAAAAGGAAACCGAATGCAAATCGAAATCAGAAACACGTGATTCTAATTTTGTGACCAAAAATCAACAAGATTTTCAGAAAGAAAATTGTAACTTAAATCAACAAGTTTCAAAGACGAAGAGAAAATTTAAGCAACCAGAAGCAATTCAATTGTTAAAGGAACTTATAAAAAGCACTTCTGAGGAAGAAAATCTGAGTGGTAGTAAAACAGCATCTTTAAACAGTTTAGAAACCTCTGAACGCGATTTATCAGTTCGATTTTTAAAATCCAAAAATAAAATAGATTTTTCTCGCTCAAGTTTCGCTTCCACGTCGATGATTAAGCAAGAAAATTTTAAAAATCCCTCAAAAGTAGAATTCAATTTTCAGAGTTCTGAAAATATGAGCAGATCTGAAAACCCTTTGAAACCCCGAATTCAACTCGAAGAAGAGAAAAGCAAAATTTTAAAAACGAGTAGTGTTAGGATTCCAAAATCTGAAAGCAAAACTTCTTTGGTAAGGAATTTTGATAAAATTAAGACATCAGGAATCATCGACTCAAGGTCAAAAACGATTATCAAGGATAATAAATTTGAGGATAAAGAAAGCAACAATTTTAGTCTTCAATCTTCAAGATCTAATTTATCGAGCTCAGAAACTAGATTCCCGAAAAATTATTTGAAAAAAAATCCAAGTGACTCTAGTTATTTGCAATCGTATATTAAATTGAATTCTAGACAGCATCATGCTTCGAGTTCTGTAATTGTTTCTTCAAAAAGTGAAGTAGGAAAAGAAAAGTCAGAAAGTATTTTTGATAATCTTTTTGAAAACAAAGCTCATGAAGCTGAGGAAATAAAAATTGAATCAAAATTGATAGATTATAATTTGGAACTAGATCCTTCATTGTTACCTGAAGCTATTAATTCCTCTGAATCATTGACCAAGATTTCTTCTTCAAAATGTTGTCAGGTTTCTTTCGAACCTTCTATTTCATCAAGAATTTCAGGAGAAACTTGTTCCGAGGATTTGGATAAAAAAAAATCTTCTAATAAACACACAAGATCATCTTTGTCAATTTTGAAAGACATTCTTCAAAATCATGGGCTTGATGTGGAATTAGTAGATGAAGCTGAAAGGTACTTTTTAATTTTTTAAATACCAGATTCTTACCACCAATACAATATTTTTTTCTTTTCAGGAAGTTGAGGTCAAAAGAAAAAGGAACAAAATCTATTTATTACGACAAAGGAGATGGTACCTTACTAGCTATTTCTTCCTCAAAAACATTGTTTGATAAATTAGCATCTTTATCGGATAGCAGTATCGAAGAATTAGAAATAAAGGATCTAGAATCTTTGGATCAAGAAGTCCCATCTTCTGATCAAGTTGGTATGTTCTCACAAACTAGTTTCTCTTCCAAAAAATCGGAAGAATCCCAAACTCTTTCTTTCAAAAACAATTACATTGATACGGACAATTTGTTGGAAAATCGAGTATTCACTGATGCAGAAGTTTCTTGCACTCTGGAAAATTCTTTTCCACTGAGAAAAGAAGCAAGCACTGAAATTTCGTTTGAAAGATGTTTTGATGCCGAGACCCAAACGAAATTTAATTCAGAAAAAGATACGAGTACCAATTTTGATTGGATGAGTCAGGAAATTGATTCGAATTTTACTGGAATAAATATTGAGAAAGAGAAGTATTCAGAAATGGATTCTTTTTTGGAAAATGAAAAACTTTGCAAAATTAATGAAGAAATTTCAGTAGATGAAGATGTTACTGTCCTTAAAGAAGAAACAGAAGATAGAAGGCAAGAAATTCAATTTGAAGATGATGAAGAAGAATCTGGAAAAGACAATGAAAAAATTGAACTGAAAGATGTTGAAGAAGAATCTAGTGAAGACAATAAAAATATTTGCAAGATGTATCAGGATCAAGTGCATAATAATTTTTTAAAAGAGGACATTGTTCCTCAAAATATAAAAGAAGAAGCTGAAGAAGATAATACAAATATTTACAAGAATAATCAAGATCAAGATGATATTTTCTCTAAAGAAGAAACAGATGTTGGAAACAAACCAAGGCTTCAAAATATCGATGAAGAATCTGAAGTTTTGGCAATAGAATCCTTATCGAAGAAGGATACAAAAAATGAAGAAACAAAGTTTAAAAATTTTGAACAAGATATGGACAAAGAAACAGAAGAAATGGAAAGCAACTGTGAAGTTTCAGTTCCAATTTACACTCTTTCGAAATCTCAAATACCAACTCTAAAATCACTCGAATCAAAAGAAAAGCCCAAAAATGAAGAAATCATTCAATTAATTTCGAAATTAGAAGTGACGCCATCTTTTCTTGTTTTTTGCAACAAAACAATCGAAAACAACGAGAGCATTAGGAATTTTAAGTACGCGAAAAGGTCTTCGAATTTGGCAGTGGAAACATTGAAATTGGCTACACAACGAGCAAGAAATTTATATGAAGGAGCAAAATTGTTCAGAGAAAAAATGAAACCTTTTGAAGAACACAAAAGAGAAGAAGAAACTTTCTACCTGAAACGAAAAAGGCAAGCTGAAATTATTTCTGAAAAAAAGTTTATGGGATCAGAAAATTTTCTTCTAGAGAAAAAACCGAAATTTTTCACAATTTCCAATTTCAAAAAAGAAAAATCTTTGAATGCTTTTCCAGAAATCAGAGAAGTCATGAAATATCTTTTAAAAAATGTTGAGAGGAATCTTAAAGAGAAGGATGAGACTTTCAATTTTGAAAAAAGAAATGAGGAGGAAGATCTTAAATTGCAATTTGAAAATAATTTTTCGCTGTTTAGTTTTCTCCCAATTGTTGTTATTATTATTTCTTGGTGTTTTTATTCATTTATATATGAAGTATAAGTTTTTTTTGTATATACTGTTGTTTAGGTTTTGGTAAGTTTACATACCATTGTTTTTTTAGAAAGGCAATATTTATTGAAGATTTACAATCGTTAACTTATTTTTGGAATAAATGGAGTTAAGCCAAATATACAAGAGAGTAGTTTTATTATAACGTAAAAAATAGTCATATATATAAATATTAAAATGATAATGAAGGAATGTTTTATCTTTATACATATTCTATTCTAGCAATAATATAACATAAAATACAAATCGAAGCTTATTTAAGTAAAAAAATAAGTTTTTGAAGATCTTGAAAGTTTTTAAAATAAATATTTTTCAATTCTAAGAAGAGATCATTCGTTTATGTCGAGAACATCGACAGCAATGGATCCAGTGATATCGACAAGTTCCTTGGAAGTAAATGTAGCAACTATTTTTTGAGCTCCAGCTTTCTGAGGAACCAACTGGTGTTCAACATAGACATCTTCTTCGGGTTCAACGTTCCTGTATTCCAAAGTTTTATTTTTTGACAATCCTGGTCCTGCATAATTAAATCTGCATTTGGTAAGGACTTTCTTCAACGGATTCTTAAAGCTGAGGATTATAGTTGCTGGTCTTCCAACCACAAGATCTCCTTCAATCTGAAAAATTATCAAGTGACATTAAATTAATTGGAAAAGGCGGCCGACAACACCTAGGGATTTTTTTAGTGACTCTGCAAACTGTCAATTATTCTTAATTGTTCAAACAATTTTTATAAACAAGTGCATAGTTTTACTATTTTTTAATGAATAGGATCAATTTTTGCTTTGCAGAATCAGGTATAGGTATCTTTTTGACTACTTTTTTATTTAATTAGCAATATCACAAGTATTAATTATTTAAAAAAATGTTATAAGCAAATGTTTAGCTTAACTACTCAAATCATTTTCTTTATCAAAATATTCTTTCAGTGTTTCTACAATAATTTTATTTAAATCTTAATGCTCTGAATTATTTCTGAAAAATTTTAGTCTAGATTCTGACCAATTGCAGTTAAATTATTTTATTAACAAAATTAAAAAATTAAATTTGTTAGATTTTCTTTATAAAATAACCAATTATAAAAAAATTATTCGAAGATATGTCGGGTTCTTTGTTAAATAGAATATAATGAGCTACATACATGGTCTGAAATTTACTTTCAGGCCACAATAATTACTATAATTATGATATAATAATAGTTTTGAGTCATTATTTCTTTTTCTGTGGGGATTATTAACTCTATTTGGCTATAATTAACTTTTCGGGTGAGGGATATTAATAATATTCGTGAGAATTCCGTGAGTTTTTTCGTTCCATTAATATCTTGTAATTCACACTCAAGTTGGCGAGAACAAGGCCAACCAGTTGTAATAAATTTACCTTGACATCGATGTTTGGCTTCAAAACCTGAAAGTCATCCTCATCCGCCCATGTCTGTCTTGTCTCTTCCACAGAAGCAATTGCGTATAATTTCATTATACAATATTCGACCAGTTTGTCCAAATACTCGTCGTCAGTTACGGTAAGCCGGAGTTGTTCGTCTAAACATAAAGCCATACAAATGTTAATACCTTTCCTCTCTCCACAAGCTTTCTTCACAGTTTTATAAAAATAGACAATGTACTGTTATTCGTACATATTAATGTTACAAACTAGTTTCAAATTATTCATTAGTTTTTTGTGGACGAAGACGGTTTAAATATTCGAGAGAGTACAAGAAAAAAATTTAAACAACAGAAGATTTGCACGGAATTGGTAATTTAGTTTAAAAAATTCAGCTAATTCAATACTTCCAAGCTTTAGATATTTTGAAAGTTTCCTAATTTCGAATAGTCTCGATTTGGGACACTTTTTAATTTTTGAATGTTCATCAGTCTAAAACAATCTAAAACTGATGATGTTGTATTGGCATCATGTGCTGAAACTAAATTTGTCACCACTCTTGACTCTTCTTGTCAAAATTCCACAATATTAGCAGTCTTAGCCGCCTGTTTTTTCTTCTCATCTAGCCAAGGCCTATACAGGTTTTTTTAATTCATTCCCTGCTCCTCCACCATTTGTAACGATCATTGCTCTGCTCATCAGTGTAGCAAGAATTTACTATCACTCCTTAGATCTAAACTTCGAAACATGGTCTCTTTGCAATACAATACCTTTCACATATTTCTAACTTGTTGTCCAAGCCATAATCCATCACTGCCTGTTATTCTCCGATTATCGTCTTAAGGTCATCAACCGCTATTACTTAACAGGTCATTCCTCCAATTTGAAAAGTCTATCTATGTCTCCTAATATCTCCTTTTGCACCCATTAACTGTCCACCAGCCCTGTATGTCCTTCTATATTATGTTCTTCGATTGTTACCATGCCATATCAGATATAATTTTCATCTAGACATTTATTATTCTGAAAACATTTCTTAGAATGCAACTACTTTCGCTTCTTTCCATCGACAGCGATTCTTCTGCATTCGTCATATCGTAGAGGTTCCACTGAATCAGACCTCATTCATCAACTGGCTGTTCTTCCTCGTATTTCATTCCAAAATATAATTGCCACTACTGTTGCTATTTTGCATTTTCCGGCCAAGCCTCTGTTATCTTCAGAATGTCAAACGTCTTTGCGACTTCAATTGAACAGACTTTGAAGTCTTCAAGATGACCATCTCTTTTTGCTAACTGGATTCCATTTCTGAACGATTTGGTGCATCCACTTGCCTAGGCATCAGGTCATTCTGAATCTAGACACTCTGTTCTGTGTCAGTTCGTCCAGAATTTCTTTTCATTATATCCAGTTTATGGGTCCATTCTACCAGTCTTACTAGTCATCCTGCATCTAAATTATTATTCTATTATTATTATTATGGATTTTTAACTGTAAAATTAAAGTAACATTATTTTCCTGGAAAGAGGGTTATGATGCATCCAGTCATCAATGGAGATTATAGGAAGTGCTGCCATCTCTAAGCCTACTATTCAAGTCCCAAGTACTGCTTCTATTTTCAAGATTTCTTGGCCTTTTTCTTAATTCTCTTTTCTGTTTCTAATAACATTTTGCTATCAGTGTTGCTGCTGCCTGGTAATATCACTGGCAATATCAGAATGTTTTGTCAGAATACACTTCAAGAATCTGGATCCGCTGCTGGCCGAATATCCGCGATTATTTTTTCAGATTATTTTATCAGCTTAGCATTTACAAAGTGACGCTTGAAAGATTAGTCCGCCAATATTTGTTGTTAAATCAGATTATCCAAAGTTTTAGAGAATATAGACTACAGTAAAACCTTATTCCTAATTTGGCATCATTGATGACAATGACATAGAAAGCCATCCTCAGATCAAAAAAACAAATTTGACAAAGATTTGTGTACCCAATTAGTTATCACCACCTCACAATATATTTCAATACACGCAAACAGAACTCAACATCCCTAAGTTTTAAAGTCGTCTAATTTGAGACTTTGATCAATTCGTTCTGTTTTAGAAACTTTGAAATTTAAAACTCAATTTTCTGTATAGACTCACGTGATTTTGGTTGGAGAACGAAAGTCCCTGAAGCTTTTTTCACCATATTTGCCTTGATTCCAGTGTAGTAGACACTACCAGCAGACAAAATTGCTTTTACAGTTCGAACTTCGTCCGATTTATTTTCGATGTTGACTTCAACAATGAATGGATCTCCAATATTTACTCGGAGTAATTCCACGAGATCAAAAGAGACGTCCTCATTTCCAGGAGCTGGCAGCGAATAGAATCTTTTTGCTAGATCTACTGCTCGCACTGCTCTATAAAGTGTCAGCCTTTCTACTTCAGTACCTATTGGGAACAAATGTTATTGCACAATGTAAATATTTGAATGAACGACCAAGTTTACCTTCTCTGTTTTTGTATAAATAAGTGATATCTTCTTTATCATTGTCGCCATTTGGATCAAAAACCCAAGGAGCTTTCGTCAGGATCATACGCCCAATGCTGCAAAGATAAAGACAGTTCAGAATTTATTTTTATTTTTGATGGTAATATTTTAATGCTGAGGATAGAACTTACTGGTACTTATTACTTTCAATTTTTGTAAATCCGAATTCGCTCTGAGGATCTTCTTTCCATCTCATCAGATCAGCATTGACTGAGGCAACCAAAAATTGAATATCAAAATTATAACCAACAGCGCCATCCCTAACAGCTTCAACTGAAGCTGGTCCGCACTGATAAAATCCATCCGAAGTTTCCTGTGGAGTTGCATCAATAGCCTGCCATCCACCATATCCTTTGGGCAGATCTGGTCTCGCCATCCAGACATCATTCCAGACATGATAATTCCAAATCGAGTCGATGCCTCCCATAGGATTATTGGGATCATACTCAAGTTCTTCATTATCGATTGTGTAGTATCGGTCAACTGATAATGTTGCATTGGCATCATGTGCTGAAACTAAATTTGTCACCACCCTTGATGGAATTCCAAGAGCTCGACAAACGGTAGTCACAACACCAGCAAAGACCCAACATTGACCATAATTAACTTCTTTCTGAGTTTCAAGAAATTCCTCTAAGATTGGGACACTTCCTGTCCAAGCTGAAGGAGCTGTTCCATCTTCGTATTCACCGTCCCAACGACCTGTGATGACTCCTTTGTCATCGTTCGAATTTATCTAAAAGATAAAGATAATAATAATTAATAATTGTATAATTATTGCGATTCAATAATCATTTACATAAATAAATTACAATTCTAGAGATGGCACGAGTCATCTTGATTGGGTCTCCTCGGGAAATAGCCTTGATTCCGGATCGTTCGAGAAGCAATTGACAAGCTGGCAAAACAGCGGCATCAAATTGTCCAAAAATCCATTCTCTACCACGAGCACTTCCAAATGGACCAACCCATATTTTTCCTACGTCATTTAACACGTATTCGTCGAGATATTGCTCTTCTTCATAGTAGACACTGTCCTCTAAAAGATTTTAAAGTTTAAAATTTTTTTACTTTGGTATCCTTCCGAATTTCAAGCAAACGTCTAAATCATTTCTAAGTTTTCTATAGGTGCAATTTTCTTTTTCCTGGTCTGGTGGGAATTAGACTTCTTTTTTTAATGCCCATGCCCTATTTCCGGATCTAACTCTAATAAATCTCTAGAAATCTATCTATGCACTATTTCCTTATCCAACTCTAGAAAATTTCCAAAAAGTCTTTCCTAAACCAATTCTCGTAAATCCCTAGAAATCCAGTTTGAGAGTACATCGAATTTTAAGGTTTTAAAGACACTAGAGATTTTGAGAGATAAAAAAATTCCAAGCAACACTTATATTATCGTCATAATCGATAATAAAGTCTTTTTATTGTTTGTCTCATGATTAAAAAACTAAGAGTAATCGAATATTAAAACAGTTTAAATATTCATTCTATTGCAATCCAATACAAAATCATAGTTACTGAATCAAATTCGAGGTTATTTCCCGGTGAAGAAAATCCCTGAACTTGTCCCGGTTTTCTGGTCTGGTAGGCACTCTGATTTTGTAAGGACATTCTGAACTTATAAGAAAGATTTTTAAATTTAGATTGTTCTTAATTTTTTTATTTTTTTACTAAAAAGGCGAGGGTACGAGACAACGCCGATTTTATTGTAGCTTTATAGGATGAAAGTACATGAAAATCCATTAAAGACTTATTTTTTCTTTTGATTCAGTGGGCCTTAGTTCCCGAGATATTAAAGTTTGAGTATTCACGCTTTGCTTGACTCGCTACTACAGATTCAGGCGCTCAAGGAGTATTTTCGCTTGATCGCTTGACTCGATACTATAGTCAGGCGCTCAAAGAGTATTTAAGTTTGAACGCTTGACTCACACTGTAGAGCCAGGTGCTCAGGGAGTATTTTAGCTTGAGATCTTGACTCACTACTATAGAGCCAAGCGCTCAAGGTGTAACTTCGCTTGAATGCTTGACTCGCTACTATACTGCTACTACAGAGGTGGGCGCTTAAGGAGTATTTAAGCTTGAACGTTTGACTCACACTGCACAGTCAAGCGCTCAAGGAGTATTTTCTGTTGAACGCTTGACTAGCTACTAATAGAGCCAAGCGCTCAAGGTGTAATTTCGCTTGAATGCTTGACTCGCTACTATAGAGCTACTATAGAGTCAGGCGTTCAAGGAGTATTTTCACTTAATTCCTTGATTCGCTACCATTGAGCTTTTATAGAGTCGGACGCTCAAAGACTATTCAAGCTTAAACGCTTGACTCGCACTGTAGAGCCAGGCGCTCAAGGAGTATTTTCGCTTGACCGATTGACTTGCTACTATAGACAGGCGCTTAAGGAGTATTTAAGTTTGAACCCTTGATTCACACTGTAGAGCCAGGTATTCAGGGAGTATTTTCACTTGAGATCTTGACTCGCTACTAATGGAGCCAAGCGCTTAAGGTGTAATTTCGCTTGAATGCTTGACTCGCTTCCATAATGCTATTACAGAGGTGGGCGCTTAAGGAGAGTTTAAGCTTGAACGCTTGACTCATACTGTACAGTCAGGCGCTTAAGGAAAATTTTCCCTTGAACGCTTCACTCGCTACTATAGAGCCAAGCGCTCAAGGTGTAATTTCGCTTGAATGCATGACTCGCGACGATAGAGCTAATATAGAGTCTGACGTTCAAGGAGTATTTTCACTTAATTGCTTGATTCGCTACCATTGAACTATTATAGAGTCGGACGCTCAAAGAGTATTTTCGCTTGACCGCTTCACTCGACAACTATAGAGTTAAGCGCTCTAGGAGTATTGATGCTTGACCGCTAGACTCGCTACAATCGAGCTACTGTAGCGAAAAGCACAAATATTCAAACCTCGATATCTCAGAAACCAAGACCCATAGGATAAAAAGAAAAAATACGTATATAATGGATTTTTATCTTCTTTCTTCCTCTAAAGTCCCAGTTTTTTTGAGACCTCTTTTTCTTAACACAAACTCACCTTTTACCCAAGGATTAAAAAGCAAATAAATATCGCCATCATAAGGGTGACTGTTTGGTATTATCCTTCTGCCGACGGTCGTAGTTTCCACATTTAGCTGCCAAATTCCAACAGGACTGTCAACAGGACTCCTGACTTCTACAGAAATATCAGCTCCGCTGACTCCCAACATTCGCACCCCCCAGGCCTCCAGATCTGTAATATAACTATCTCGATTGAGGGTACCAATTCCTCTCGTCCCTCTCATAACATTCGGACTTGGTCCAAAACTGAAGAGAAGTCTTACAATGTCAGTATCATCAATATATTCTCGATTAAATCTCAGAGCAACATTAAAAGTTTGGCCTCTTCGAAGAACGGGGGTGGGGGGATCAAGATGGACCAACTCAAAATTTTCTGTATGATGCTTCTTTGCATTTTCCTTCGCGTACATGTAAATGGTTTCTACAACAAGTGGCTCGTCCATCTGGAAAATTTATTGCTTTTCTTGTAAATGTCTATCGGGAAGTTGAGATTTAATTTATTCTGAAGAAGAAGGATGTTTACAAGATGTTAGAGTTTGCGGCGATACTCGCGGAACAATAAAAATATAATTATCTTTGTTGTTAAATAAAGAATTATTGAGATTAAAAATAAAAACAGGACATTTACAACCTTACTAACTTGATATTTATAACCTTATTGAAAATAAAGCTAGACATATTTTTTTTTAATTTCTGACTTTCGAAGAGACAACACGAAGTTAGAATTTTTTTCAATTAAAGAATTTCTCAAATCTAGGTTACAGTCCGCAGAATTTTTCATAATATTTCTCACATGACCGTTTTTAAAAAAAATCTTTCGCAATTTTTTTGACAATTACCTATTTTTTATTTAGAGCGCTTCCCATGTTTAAAAAAAAAATTTACTTGTTAACTTTTTGGTTAGATCGAGACAATAATCCATTGAATTTAACCAAAATAATTGGTTGAACTATTTATTATTATTTATAACAATATTCTCTTATAATGATGTTAGAAAGTGGCGCTTTTTCTTAAATTTTTCACTTTTTGTCCACTTATCAATCAGAGTAAGGTAATGATTAGTTTAAGTTAAGAAAAACAATTGATTTAAAAATTTATTATTATTTTCAATAGTGTTCTGTTAAAATAAAGTTTAAACAAATTATTATGTTTAACTATTCTTTTCCTATAGTAAAAGTAATGCTCGAGAGTTGTGTATTTTTTTGTTTAAAAATTTTTACTATTTGTCTACTTTATACTTAATAAGATAATAATTAATGCAAGTTAACAAACATAATTTTTTGAATACTTTACAATTTTTATCAATATTTTCTCTCAGAGTATTGCTACAAAGTGGCCGATTTTTCCAAAAATGCAAGCTCTTCTTAGACTTTTTATTTAAAAATAAATAAATATTAATATTAATATTATTTAATAATATTTAATTATATATAAAATTTATAATTAATATTAATAATTATTATTAATAATTATTATTATTAATTAGTAATTCATATTAATTTACATTTAGGACGATCCATATTGAAAATTTGAAGAAATTTTCAAATACCTGTTTTTTTCAGAAAAATATATT
>JAAAKG020133513.1:0-14142 GCA_010014905.2 Druon quercuslanigerum | reverse complement strand
CTTTCTGTTTATTATGTAAGTGGTATGGAATGGAAGTCATGTAAACCCTTAGGAGACACATTATGAATAAAGAAGAAGAACAACAATTGTTTTAACAAATTTTTAATATTTTATTTAGTTATAAATAAAATACCGTTTTTTCACGGAATTAACTTCCAGTTATTTAGCAAAGATTTTTTTTCTACGAATCGATAACGTTTGACATTCAGCATTTAAACCGGTTTTTTGTGTGTAAACAACTGTTAATAACACATTTTGAAACAAAAAACAAGTTTAAATACTGAAAAATAGCTAAATATTTTTTTTTGTTAATCAAGTTTGGTTGAACAATTATCAAATGTTATTCAAGTCTTTATGGAATTCTATGGAAATATTTTCAGTATATACCTATTTTCCTTAAATTCACTGAAGTAGCTTTAATATATTGGTGTAATATTTTACTTATCTTTGGAAATTCCGGGATCTAAAATTCAAACAGATTCGAAAAATGATTAACTAACGTAATAAATATTGTTTATTTCTAAAACAATAGCATTTCTCAAAAATGTCCCAATAAAAAAGTATGAATGCTGTTATTCCTAGCTTCATTTGGCAACTCGTTAACAAACATCACGCATTGTTTTGATTCCTTCAGCAATTTGTTTATAAATGTTAATTAAAAATGTTATTTTAACACATTAAAAGCAGAATGGTAAGGCTTCAACCACAAAAAATTATTTTTACACAAAGCTAAAATTAATGAATATTTAACCAAATAGTTGCCTTTTTTACAAAAAAGTGTAATTCTTCACAAAATGCATGAATTTTCGGAAAAATATGTTAAATTAAAAAAATTTTAACCTAACAGATAAATTTCCCGACAAATAAATTAAACAAATCAAGTAAGCTAAAGATATATTTAGATTTTGAACGCACGATTTAAACGCTTTCTAAGCATTTTGAAAGGTTTGAAAGGAATAACAAATTGTTGTCAACCTTCCTCGGGAAGCTAAAAAATTGTAAACAATTATTTTACAAAATATTTTACAAAATTTACAACATTTTTAAAATACATTCTGGAAGTTTTTAGGCATTTTTTTAATTTTTAGGATTTAAAAAACTTGTGGGAAAAAATCGAGTTCCAAGATAACAACATTTGCATTAGATTCCTGGAAAATTGTTTATTAATGTTTTCAATCAAATTTTTAAGAGAATTTAGTGAAGTGACATCTTTCCTCCTTTCTTGAAAGATATCGTTTTTTAATTGAAAAATAAATAAATATTTTTTCAGTTAATTTCAGAACACGAAACAAATACATAATATCGACCCTAATGCGAATTAAAAAATCTTCTATACTGTCTTAAGAGAATATTTAAAAAGATTTTATGACAAATTCGGATGTATAAAATAATATTTTCAGCTTAAAATTGCTTAAATTGATATAATTTAACAAATTTATAATTTTTTAGATTGATTCTTCAATTCAACATTTTGCTTTAATTTTTTTCTTTATTGACTGAAAAATCTTTCTTGGTTAGTTCCTTGTTAAAAATTCATCATTTCGCTTGAAAATTTAAAAATTCTAATTGAAGATTCAATATTTTAGTAAAAAAACTATATTTTTGGCTTCAAACCCAACTTTTCAGTTGGAAGACTCATTATTCGATAGTAAAATTCATCACTTTGTTTGAAAATGTAAGTATTTTTTTTGCAATTAATTTGTGTCGCGCTAAAAATGTAACTATTCCAATAGAATATTTTATTGTTTTAATTTAAAATTTAGTTCTTTGGTTGAATATTAATTTGAAGAACTGAAAATGATATTCAACTTTCTAATGGACAATTTGTATTTTTTAGTTGCAAATTCATTTTTTTGGCATAAAGTTAATCTATCAGAGTTGGAGAGTCAGAATTTTAGTATAAAATTCATTAGATCTATTAAAAAGTAATTTTTTAAACTATAAATTTAACTATTCCATTTGTGGTTAAAAATTGATATTTCTTCGTTCGAAACTATTTTTTAACAAAAAAAATCAGTTTTGAACGGAAGTAAATGGAATAGTGGAATTTTCAGATAAAAAAATTATTTTTCAACAAAATAATTTATTTTTGAACCAAAGTAAGGTAAGTGCTCCCATTTGCGTCAGTGTAAGGGTTACGACAGAATTTAAGACCAATACAAAAGTGTAATCCATTCCGATTCGCTAAAAAATTATTACTGATCTAATATATATTATATTAGAGACATTATTTTTGTTTTGACAAATTTATACAAATTGCACCAGAAAATTTGAAAATCACGCAAAGTCGCTGCGTCCGCTTGATTCGCTTTTGGATGTATTTGCGTCCAACTTGTCGCCCTTATTTGCGTCAGGACGCAAACTGGTACCTGATGAGACAGCACCATTTTACGTCCGTTATGGATTAAACAAAGATTTATTTGATGCTTTGCTATCCACACTCAAAATTAAATGTTTTCTTATATCAGTGTTAATCTACTTGAGACTTTTACAAAAATAAGATTCAGAATTGAATTTTTCGAATGTAAAAATGATTCTACACACGTTCAACTGATTTGAAAATTTTGTATTTCGAAATTTTACTATTAAAATTAGAAAAATAATACTGGTAAGAAATGAAAAACATGATGAGATGTAATTTTTAATACAAAATATTTATTTGAGCTAAGTACTTAATTAGTCGTGATTAAATTAACATTTTTTACTCGATAATGAATCGTTCGATCGCAAATAGGGACAGAATTTGTAGGACCCTATTTGCGTCCGCTCTTCAAAGGTTATGATAGACTCGAATTATTCCGATCAAACTTATGTCACTTTATAGGTTTTACCGCAGGAAAAATCAGTGCATATCGAAAGACTGATATTTTTCCCATCACTTACGACAATTTTTAGCATAAATACACTCATAGTTTAATTATTTTGAATTCTTTGAACATACGGACGCACGCATGCACATCAGAATATTATTGACCTGCTTAGCGACTATTGTAGAAAATAAATCATTCACTGACCATTTGTGTGATAAACTTAGATTTTCGAATAGCTTGTTGAACTGAATTGCACACGACACTTAAATTACCTTGTAATTATTTCTCAATATCCACAACAACGACAAAACTGACACTCAATTACGGAGTCCGCTCTACTAAGAATCTAACCTCTGCGCACGAGTGAACACAAATGGCCACTTATGGCGCGGGATATGAAAAATGAAATTCGTGTTATATTTATAAATTTCGATAAAACACATATTTGAATGAACGCGCATGTAGAAAATTAATTAAATTTACTATATTTAATCAGGTTTGGAGGCAGATATGAGCACGGACGCAAATAGGTGCATTTACCTTAAATGGAAAATGGAATTTTCACATTAAAAAATTAGTTTTTAACAAAATATTTCATTTTTGAACAAAAGTAAATGAAATAGTGGAATTTTCAGATAAAAAATTTAGTTTTCAACGAAATAAATCATTGTGAAACCAAAGTCAATTGTTTACATTGATATGCAGGTGAATTTTCTCAAATTTACTTGAATGTCGAACATATACTCGTATGTGTACTACTGAGCTAAGTAGAGAATGCATGTTTGTGACGATCAGACTAATATAGAAAGTCACGACGTTACACATCAAAATCAATTGTAGCAGAGTAGGTGTAGAATCTATAGGACATGGGTCATGGAAAAGTAGAAAAATATGAACAAGAGCTAAATTTTTTGATGAAAAGCTTCATTAACGAAAAAAGTAATCGATGTTTATGCATTTTATTAAAAAGATACATTCTTGACAAGTATATATTACGAGTATCAAAAAGTACATTTACACACTAATTTCGGATAATAAGGTTATGTTGCATGGTAGTTTTTCGAATTATTGAAATACTTAAAGAAAAAGACGCTATCAAAATAAAAACAACTTGATATTTGGAAATTTTATTTAAAACATGTATTTTTAAATAATATGTATTACGAATACTAGCATGGAAAGTTACATACTAAATAAGGACCATTAGCTTATTACTTATAATAATTTTTATAGCAAAAAGATAAAGAAATTAATCCTTCTATGACAATTTTGATGTACAATTAATACTTATTTTGAAACTTGGTCTATAGCAATATTTAATTAGCTGACTATGATTTCATGGAAAAATGTCACCACCTACAACTAAAAATTTTCGCTAGATTTGACCAACTATTTTTAAATTTGAAAAATATGAAAACTGTCAACCCATTTTAGTAATCTTACAATTAGTACTGTATATCTGATAAATAGTCTAAAAAGGAAAATCCTGTATCTAATTCTAAGACCTAAATAGCGGTTCATATTTTTGGTCACAGTTAAAAACCGGTAACAAACTTTTTTTTTATTGTGCTGACTGAGAAAACCTAAAATTTAACTAAAATAATAAAAGAAATCAAATTTTAATAGGCGGAATTATTTTGGTTATGTTGTGCCAAGAAAATATAAAAAATAAAATAAAAACAGGTTTATCTTCAATTCTAGTTGAGACTTATCATACATTTGTATGCACAAGACTTCCTTTATTACTCATATTGATTCTCATCAACATTTCCTTCACTTCTTTATAATTCAATAAGGCATTGTATTCAGCTCATGTCGTGTCAAAGAAAGGGACGTCGCTTGTAGGTAAACAAGAGTAACTTATCCCTGAAAGTCTCCTACCTTGCATACGGGTCAGAGCGGGGAACATCCCGTTCGAACGGGACGATTCCCGACTATAGAAAATTGAGTTGTTCTTTTTTGGTTCCACTTTATAAATTTCTCAGGAAATTTATCACTCTAAAATTTGAATATCTTTAGCTTCATAGACGCGTAAAATGATATTAAATAAAAAATTACATATTATAAAATATTGTTGATAAAAATTAAAATATTTGGTTGACAATTCAACTGTTTTCCTAAAAAATCTTCTTTTCAGGTTGTAAATCCAAGTATCTTTAGAGACAATTTACTTCCTATTTAAAACTCATATTTTTATGTTAAAAAGTCACACTAAATTTTTAAAAATAAAAACTGAACTCTATTTCTGTAATATTCGTATTTTTGGTTTAAAAATTCATTTCTTTTGGTAGAAACTTCATATTGTTTGGTTGAGAAGGCATCTGTTTGATTCAAATTGATCTGTTTTTGTCGGATACCGTACTATTTTGCTGAAAATTAGTTTTTTCTTAAAAATATACTTTTAAACCTGAAATTGGACTATTTCATTTATGGTTGAAATTTTGTTAAAGATGAAACTTCAGATATTTCGTGAAAAATTCGTGGGTCAAAAAGTGTTGTTTTTCCGTAGAAGATTATTCTTGTTTTAGAAAACTTCATATAAATATTTATATTCAAATATTTTGTTAAAAATTAAACTATTTTATTTAATTGAAAATTTATATTTTTATTGAAAATTCATATGTCCTGATAGATAGTTGGAATACTTTGTACAAACTCTGTTACTAATCTTAAAAGTATTTATCTATCTATAAAAGTATTACTTAAAGATATCCATAAGTTTTTGAAGAATTTAAAATATAATTAAACAGTTGTAAACATTCCAAATACAATTTAATATTGTATATATTTAATAAATATATTTTTTTATCTTAGAAAATCAATTATAAGAGAATATTTAAGCAGATTTTAAAAAAATTACAAAATTGTAAAAAAACAGCAAATTTTTAAGGTATTTTTTTACTTTGTTGAATTAATGAACAGTTTTATAAAAAAAATGGAAAGATTCAGACAAAATATTTACGAAAAATGTAAATTTTGAAGATCTTAAAATAAAATTTTGAAGCTACTTAAGGATTTTAAAAGTTTGAAGGTAATGAAGAAATTTTCTTACGATTTCTGCGAAAATTTTTAATGATTTATTGTTTTAAAAGATATTTAGAAGTATTTAGGAGATTCAAAAATAATAAAAGTTTGGAATGATTCCAAAAAACCTTTTAGAAAGTTTATGTTTTTATAGATCCTCAAATAAGATTCTGATGCATCTAAATGATTTTTTAAGCTTTAAGGATAATAAAAATATGTACTTAAGATTTCTGCGAAAATTTTAAACTATATTTCTCTTTAAAATAATTTAAAAAGAATATTTTAAAAGATTTCAAAACAAATCTTCATTTATAAATAACATATGTAATAAATATTAATTTGTAACAACTTAAAGTAAAAGGAATTAAACTTTTAATTCTGAAATTTAGAGCATTGCAAATTAGAGACTGGATCTTTTTAAACCTTCGATCTGTACGATTTATGATTGATGATATTTTCAGGATGTAGCATTATCCTGAATAGCTTGAAAATCTTTTGTATATTTTATTGTGAAAAGTTAGGTTCTTTATCCTAGCGCATGACTTTGGCAAGATATATTGATGACTGCTACCGATAATCAGTTAATAGGGTAGCCGTGTACCTGAAGGCTTAGACATTCGAGTACCCGGATACCATTCAATACACTTTGTTTTCTACCCCAGCTGGCAGTAGCTTTTGTGGGGAGGTAGAAACAAGAGTTGCTGGTTAGTGTGTGATCACCTGTGATAAGTGCTGTATGGTGATACGAGGAGGTTGGTCCTATCCCTGGAGGCGTGCTTACGGGCTTCGTTCTCCAGCCATGCATCCAGTTCGGAAATTCCTTGAAGTGTGTTTTTTCGACTCGAGGGAGGCGGCAATTGCGTGCGCTTAACCACCCCCTTGATGAGTCGGTTCCACGATGTAAGTCCGTTCATCAACGATGGCATGGCAGCTCGGAACTGGGCAGTGAGAACTGCCAGTGAGGCTGGGCGAGAAGAATTCCGGAGAGCCGACGGCCGATAAAAGTAGGACATCGGAGTGGGGTTCCCCTTTGGCGCGGTGGCGGCTGACAGCGGAGCTGGCATCTTTGGAGATGTAGGTAATGCTGAAGCGGCGGTCTCGGTCGGTATAGTGCTGCTAGATTGCTCAGGAAGCTGTGGGCTTCGTGCTTAGTGGTCTGCATAATGCTCTCGGTAGTGGCGGAGAATTAGGGCAATCCACTACGATGATGGTCTCCTGATATGGCCCGGACGGAAAAACGTGACTTCCTGCCGGGCAGAATGTAGACAGAGGGAGAGAGACGGAATTCTCTCGGTCCTTTGGAGGTCCCCGACGACATGGGTCTAGGGTATCCGACTTTTCCTTCTTCTTCTCCAGTAGCAGGCTGGCCTCGCTTGACAAGGCAGACGTCATTCGGTCGTATCCGGTTCCCTCCGGGGCGTTGATGAAGGCACCCTGGTCCTTATTGACGGGTGCGAGTCTACAGCCTTCCTTGACTGATCCGGCAGGAATGGTACTAGCGGTGCAGTTTAGAGGGGTGACGTACTCTTCACTGCCCGTGAACTTGATGGCCGGGGTAGCTGAACTGACCCGGCGTTCTTTTACGTCCTTGCCGGTTCTTGGGCAGCGAAAACACGGTTATTCCAGACAGCCTCCAAGTGCTGCTATTCGGCGGTGACAGCACTCAAGGATTCACGTTGGACGCGATGATCTCCTCCCGCGTTGCAGACCCCCCTGGACCGGGTACTTCCTCGTTGCCGACCCTCCTGGGCCGCTGTCCTCCCTCGTTGCGTTGCCTCGGCGACGATCGCTCCGACCAGTGGAGAGGCGTTCGCGGCGAACTGCTGTGCGGCGGCGACGGCCCTCTCCAGCGGCTCTCCTGTGAGGAGCTCCCTCGTCGGCGTGAAAGATGCTATCCCTGCTGCGACGCAGACGGCTGAGAAGTCGCGCGGCGGACTCGCACCTCCTCTGCGTTTCCACGTCCCGTCGGCTTGCTCTTTCAGGGTCCCATCGGCTGGCGGAATGCTGTCGGAAGATGGCCCTCTCCCTCGGACTTCGGTGGCTGGCAGTGCGCTGGGAACGGCGCACGTTGTCGTCCCTACTGAACATAAGTTGCCTGAAACACAAACACAAACAACAAACGATGAAATCTGCCAAGTAATGAATTGATCAATAATCGCTTGCATTTTATTTGTGTTAAAAGTGTAGTTTCCAACATAATTTAATTTCCAGAGAAGCCCGTAATGTCAAAAGGGATATCAATAGACATTTGATAAACAAAAGTGCCATTTTTGCATTATTTTTCGAGTTTTTTTATGGAAAAAAAACTTTTTACTGAAATCTACCAATGGATAAATTGATCAATAATCACTTCTGGGTTTATTTGTGTTAAAAGTGTAATTTAAATATAATTTATTTTTGAAAGAAGCCCGCAATGTGAGAAAGTATATCGATAAACATTCAGTGAACAAAACGGCATTTTTTGAATTATTTTCCCAGTTTTTTGTGGAAAAATCTTTTTTTACCGAAATCTACCAAGTGATAAATTGATCAATAATTACTTTCATTTTGTTTCTGTTAAAAGTGTGGTTTCGTACATAATTTAATTTCGAAAGAAGCCCGCCATGTTAAAAAGTACATCAACAGACATTTCAAAAACAAAAGCGCAATTTGTGCAATATTTTTCGAGTTCATCGAGTTCATCATTCGAGACATCATTTTCTACTTTGCTTTGCTTTCTAGTTATAAACAAATATTGAGTAAACAGTTTAATACAGAGCATCCTTATCCTTTAAATTTCTCTTAATTCACTCATATTTTACTAAAACACATGGATTTTTTCGATATAAAAAAAATCAAATTTATTTAAATACTTTTGTATTGTTTTCTAGTCATTAATCACTTTTCTGGATAGAACTTAGAAGGGTTTCACAGATTTTTAGGTATTTGAAAATATTTGCTGGAATCCTGAATTCTTATTAATTTTCCCTGAATTCTTTTGAATGCTTTGGAATTATCTTGAATTTTTTTAATTCAATTTAATTCTTCTAAATTTTTTCAATTCTACTTAAATCAATGGATTTCTTTTAATTTTCAAAAGTTTTTATTTAATGGATCCGGAAATCGTTTAACCTTATCTTGCATTCTTGAGCATTCAGTCAAATTCTCCTGAATTTCCTTAAATTTTTCTAAACTGAATTACTGAATCTGATGAATTTTTTTCATATTTTTAAATCATTGTCATTTAATTTGAATTTTTCTAATTCACCTTCAAATTCTAAGAATTTCATCGTATTCTTCTCGATTCCCTGAACTTGCCTCTAAATTCGTTCCAAGCTGGCTTGGAACATTTTCTTAACTGAAACTAATCATTAGAGTGGAAGCTAAAATGAGCATATTTAAAAATTTTCCTGTTTTTTGAATTCAACTCGCTCTCAGTCAGGAACCATTGGGACTTTTAACTTATAATTTGGACGATTTATGTATAAAACTATACTGAAGATTGTAGAGCAATTAAAGTTCATATTTTTTGCTTTGAAAAAAAGTTTTGTGTGAAGTTTTACTTTAATTGAAATAGCCGTATCTGAAGTGCGAGGATTTTATTGTTGTGCGCGCAGTGGCGTAAGATTGAACTCTTAGCAGGCTTGGGGCATAACACTTAGAAAACTTCCATAGATTCTACTGAACATTTCGTTCACTGAAAGTTTTCGATTGCTCAAATTGACCTCGATAGACTTTTCGATTGCAAATATTTAAACATTCGCCGTGTACTTACTCAAAAAAAATTATAAACTTTTTTTCAAAACAAAAAATATACGCAATCAAATTCCCTATAAAAGTAATTATTTAGAAAATAAAAATGCAATAGTGTTTCAGAAAGCTACCAGGGGCTATCACATTCGACGCAAAATATTTTATATGCCGTTCTACGATGCGCGACAGTTTTGGCTCAATTCGAGCAGACCTAAAGGTCATTACTTAACCGCTTGACTCAATTTGAGCGCAGAAAGGTAAGGGTGGTTAACAATTGGCTCAATTCGAGTGCGCCCCTTAGGTATCCGCGGAGGAAACGACATATATATAAACCTCTTCATCATATCTATTGTATAAAACAAGCATATTTTGAAGAGCTTAAAAATCCCCCAATACCCTACTTAAACGAAATGCAAAGGTTTCACATTATTACAATTTTTTATTTATGATATTCGCGGATACGTTAGGTTTCAGTAAAAAACTTTCAATTGTCTTTTATAATTGTTAAATGACGCCCTGAAAATTATAAACGATATAATCTCACGAGATTTTGGAAAGGCGTAGAGGCTTTACCCACATTTTTTCTGTGACCAGTCACAGAGGTGCGTTCCAGCCCCAAAACGAATTGTTGAAAACGGATAAGGGGTTTGACCAACATTATTTCTCTGACGAGTCCAGGAGTACCTTTCCGCACCCACGAGAGGTTACGACCAACATTATTTCTGCAGCCAGTCACAGCAGCCAAATTTCGTGGGTACAAATATAGGGTGATTTGGAAAAGGGGCTATTTGTACAGACATTTCGGTACTTATGGCTGGATTTTTTTTGCTCTGTGTAGACACTCTTCATAATTATAGTTAAAAGTTTGCCTATTTGCTTTATAATAAACTTTTGTGTTAAACATTCTTCTGTTTTGTAGAATATTAAACCTTAATGCTTAAAAATTCAAAAATTAGGTAGAAAATTAAACTATTTGATTGAAATTTAAACTTTCTTGTCAAAAAATCATATTTTTTATTGTAAATTCAACTTTTGTTATAGATAATTGGTCTTTTTGTCTTTAAAAATAAATAATTTTGTTGAAAATTTATTGTTTTTGTTCTCAATCCTTCGTTTTTGTAGAAAATTAATCTTTTTATGTGAAAATTCATTTTTGTAGTTGTATACAAGATAGAAAACTTCAAGACGATTCATATTGTAAATCATTTATAGCTAGGGTTGTGTATGGTTTGGGGAATTTTATTTTTACTCTCCAATTTATGAGAGATTGTACATCTGCTCAAGATTAAGAATTGTTCCGTCAGCTTCAAAAATTTTCTCAGACTGTGGTTAGAAACTTAAGCCCTTTACGATGCGACCATCGAAAGTGAAGGAAGACCCTAACCAGAATATTTCATTTTTGGAAAAACTAAGCAGCTGCAGTTTTCACTTGCTCTTTGTGGGAGCTGTCACCTATCGATCCCACCAACGATCTTCTGAATCCTAATTGGTCAATCCTCCCACCTCTTGTACTTAGACTAGCACCTCCATGTAATTTTGATCCTAAGGTCGAGTCAGATATTTTCCAACCATCGGTACCTTCACCTCGTCTTGCAATAATTGCACTAATTCGCGTGTACACCTATATATCTTCACCATGTTTTGCTACAGTCCTGTAAATAGTTTGTGTCGTGTTCTTTAAAATATATTGAGTGATTATTTAAAGAACTGTGTTACTGATATTTTTGAACCGTCACTAATTTTTAGCACAACCTAGACTCATTTCAGGCATACAAAAAATATAAACTAAACATTTACAAATTCAACATTCAAATAGTACTTTTTAACTTTATCGATCGTCAATAATAATTTTTAGCAGTTAAATGATCAACAAAATGATCTTCCAGCGCACTACAAGTTTGTTTACATAAAACTAAACGCATGTTTCTTTGTTTACATCAAATGGCTGCAATGGTATGTATATTAACTTGTCTACGCAATAACTATGTACATTTTTCTATTTCATAATACAAAATGTAAAAAATCTTTCAAACTATTTTAATATCATTCTGTAGTCCAACTTTTTCGAGTTGTATATATTGTTATTTATAATATTGTCAGTTTGTGTCGTAACATCGAAGTGTGAGTATCAAAATTAAATTATGTCTCTTACTTTTAGTTAGTGGATGAAAAATGAAACCAGTACCTCAAATAAAAGTGCGTGCGATGTCGCAAAGTGACTGTTGTTTAAATTGTGCTTGTTGTGTAAAGAGAGAAAAAAGTGCTCTTTGAAGTAACAGATACGCTTGAAAAAAAATTAATAAGCATGCCATTTATGACTGTAACGATGAGCGATTGCCGAAAGCACAATATGCGAATTGCAAAAAAAAGATTTATACAAATAAAAATTCTGATAGTAATTCTGTTGTGATGTCTGCTGATTATTCTAATTTTAAGCTAACTAATAATACTCGATCAATTTTTGGAAAGCCGTGTTCCTGTGAATTATGTATTATCGTGAAAGATCAAAGTAAATATTACTTTTCAAGAACCTCTGCAATAACAACAAATGTGGGAAATTGTTATTAATTATCGAAAAGGTAAACGCCATAATTGTACAAAGAAGGAATTAATCAAAAGTGGAATTCACCATTAGATCAGAAAGTGAAAGAGCACTTGGTGTGTAATGTAATTACAGCAAATTCTACCGATCAAAAGCGTCAAAATAATGATTCGATATCGTTATCAAGAGAACCAGGCAGACCAATGGTTGTTAATGTTTTACGAAACAAAAAAGAAGCTGAACAATGGGTGATATCCGCTAAAAAATTATCGATAATTAGTACTAATTTTGGTTTGACAACTAACACAACTTAAGGAACCCCTAAATCACTTCGAAGTGGAATGAAAAAAAGAAAGATATTTCAACCTAATCTAAAAGAGAAAATCAAAGCTTTAACTTATTTACTTGACTTACATTTTGATATAAGAAAATGCCAGTTAATTAGCTCTAAAACGGAAAACACGCCAAAAGAAGAATATTTTGTACTTTGTAAAAATATTCAAAAACTAATCGATGATGTTAAGGAATCTCGTGAAGTAGATGAAGCGTACATTAAAATTGGTGCAGATAGCGGTGGAGGTTTTTTAAAAATAACATTATCCGTTCAATCGTTGTACAATAAGTTGGTGTTTCCAGGCAAAAACAAAAGGCAAAGTTAAAATGAAGGAGTAGTTGTCAAGAATTTCTGAGATTCTGGTGCCAATAAATTATTTTGATAAGTGTAACTGAATTTCCTGAAGAAAACCATGATTATTTATCAGTTTTGTAAAGTTTTAGCGGATGTAAAATTATTGAGTATGTTGATTAGTCTGATGTCTCACAGCTGTTCGTACCCGTTCACTTGGTGTACCGCTCATAAAGATTTCTTAGACGCTACAGGCGTGTTGAGAACAATTGAGTGTTGCATTGAAAATTTTAAAGCTTGGAAAGCAAACAGAGCTAAAAATGAATATGTTAAAAATTTTCAAAATTGTTGCAATTTACCGATAATTTCATCAGACGAAGAAAAGCAAATTATTGACTTGATTGCACCGCCCGGGTTACATTTGTTAATGGGAGTTGTAAACACTTTACTCAATAGTATGTACCAAAAATTTGAACAAATTTGTGAAATTTGGGCTATAAAGTGCAATGTCAGCTGAGAAATCTTATATGGAAGTGCAGGATTTAATGGTAATTCGTGTAAAATATTATTAAACAAGGTAGATATTTTACATGAAATTTGCACAACAACCTGTAATTTTTCTTGTATACAATTTGCTACATGTTTTGACACATGTGGGGTTTTATTTGGAGCAAGCTGTGGGGTTCTATTTGGAGCAAGCTGTGGAATCAGCTTATGCAAACTTTAAAAACATATGGATTAAGCATAAATTGAAAAAGACACATCCGAGGTATGCTGAAAATTAATTTAAAGCTGTTCGCGAATATAATAGTAGACACCTTTAATTTACAAAAACTTAAATTTTAAAATTCACAAATCTATTTAATTTCAAATTTTGTTATTTACCTAAATAATTTATTTTATATTTTCATTAAATATTATTTAATTGTAAGTCTTCTTCAGTTTAAAGCCTGCTAATATACTTGCTAAATATACTCAACTGTAAGTACGTGTAATAACTTGTAATTTTGTTTTGCCAAATAAAAATGATTTTATAATTTCAAAAAATTCGGCTAGTTGTTAGTAATTATGTTCTCTACCCGACCTTAGGTCTGTGCTGAGGGGTAGGAACAGTGCATGGGGGGGGGGAGGTTAGTCAATGTCACGCACGGGCCGTATGGCGAAAGCAACACAGGTGGTTGTGTGGTGCGGCTGGATGGCGCAATGCGGTCAGGTCGCGTCGTGCGGACGGGTTGCGTCGTGCGGCTTGGTTGCGAGGTGCTGCCGGATCGCACGAGGCGGCGCGGTTGAGTGGTGCGGTCGGTTGTACTGTGCGGCGGGGTGGCGTGGTGCGACCGGATGGTACGGTGCGGCCGGTTGCGTAGTGCGGCCGGATGATACGGTGCGGCCGGTTGCGTGGTGCGGTCGGT
>JAAAKG020133512.1:0-12500 GCA_010014905.2 Druon quercuslanigerum | reverse complement strand
AATTAATAAAATTATGTACAAAAATGCTATATTAACCTCAATGAAAAACGAATAATTTTATGCTATACAAAAACTTCCATAAAATGCACAGTTCTCAATGTATCAAATTCTTTAATTATACTTTTTTATTCATTTCAGTTTCAAATGTTGAATAACTTTTCCAAAACAACAATTTAAAATATGTAAATAAAATAATTAAAAGCCACTTATTTCACAAAGGGCTCAATAACTTTTTTCATTGATTTAAACCGTTTGAAAAATATCTAAAACGGATAAAAAATAAACAGTAGTGCAATTAAAAGACATTTTAATAACTTTAAGCAAAAAACATTTTCTGCTATATAAGAAGCTATATAAATGCACAGTTTTCGATGACCTAATTATTTTATAAAACTTTTTAACTTGACTTTTAATTTAATAATAAAATAAAGATATAAATAATATAAAAACTTTTAATAAAATAACAATTCCTGATCAATAATTGAAAATGTGTATAAGTTATGTATAAGTTATGAAAGCACATTTGCTACAAGTTACAACTTATTCAAATTTTCATTTTATTTTGCACAAAGCATACAGTAAAAAACTTGTTTGATGAAAATATATTATTTTTCATCCAAGAACTTAAAATTTTCATCCAATTAATTTAATTTCGATTATTCACTTACAATCCCAATAGATCCAATCAGAGAATCGATATTGTATTTGTGCAACTTTCGATAAAATACAAACTAATAGATATCTAATAGAACCATCTTGAAGGATGAATTGCTTAAGCGGCATTTTTAGAACCTGAATTATTTAGTTACAATTTGCCATTCAAATTTCTAATGCGCCATTCGCGAGAAAGCAGAATCTAATAGGTGCCTTGTAGAGCCTCTTTCGAGGCATCACCTTGAGTTTTAATCCCATTAGCTTAATTCTGATTTGCTATTAAAATGCCGAATAGAACCTCTTGGAGCAGCAGTTAAGGACTTGTGCTATATTTGTGGGAAAAAAGAACATAATAGTTGCCTATCAGAGCCACATTCGATGCATCACCTTGAGTTTTGATCCGAGTAATTTAATTTTTATTTACTATTAAAATGCCTAATCGATCCTCTTAGAGAAACAGTTTTGGACTTGTGCTATTTGCGGGAAAGTATATCTTAATAGGTTCCTGTTAGAGCCACTTTCGAGACATCACCTTAAGTTTTAATCCGATTAATTTAATTCGCATTTGCTGTTAAAATGCCTAGTACAACCTCTTAGAGAAGCAGTTTTGAACTTGTGCTATTCGCGGGAAAACAGAACCTAATAGGTGCTTGTAAGAACCACTTTAAAGGCATCACCTTAAGTTTTAATCCAATAATTTAATTCTGATTTGATATTATAATGCCTAATAGTACCTTTTAGAGAAGAAATTTTGGACTTGTGTTATTCACGGGAAAACGGAATTGCTCGGGCAGCAATTTTGTACTCATTTCATTCATGAAAAAACAGAACCCATTAGATGCCTTTTAGGACCACATTCAATGAAGGACTTCGAATTTTAGTCCGATAAATTCAATTCCATTCGGACATTAAAAGCCTGTTAGAACCATATATAGCAGCATTTTGTACTTTGTAATCTTGCCAAGCATATTTTAAAAGCATATAAAAGCCTAATAGAGCCTCTTAGAAATTTTTTACCATGTCAATTTTAGTCCCCATATCCGTCTAAGTACTGAATAGAAGCCATTAGAAACCAAATTCAAACAAAAATGCTCTTGAGAACTACTTAAGCCCACATAGAAAGCTATCTGCATCCTATATGCTTGAGCTTCTATTGATCTCTCGGTCAAATAATTCATATAGTTAAGTTTTCAACACGTAAGTATATGACTGAAAAAAATGGCTGGAGATCACTGAAAATATGTTGCTATATATGTGACCAATTATTCAATATACGGCAATTAGCACTCATGAATGGCGATAAAAATATAATCAAACGGCAGACAGCAATCACCAGACGTGATGAGCGAAATCATCCACCTTTGCACTTAAATGACGATTTCAGATTCTGTATCAACTGTAATAGATCTATTTTGAATGAAATAGCACGAATAGATGCAGATCCAACTTGTCTTCGGTTGAATTTACTGACAAACAGCAAGTGGTACTTGTATGCTATGTAATGCTGAAAATAATTTGCAACGATTATCGATCGCGTGTAGAGTAAATGTTTTTATAGAGACAAATATTTAAATACCAACGAATGTAAGGTCATAGGAAAATCATTTGGATTAGAATGGTCTCTTTTTTAAGATCTTATTACCTGGTCTAAGCTTTGTAAAGAGACCGCGTATTATTAAAGGACCAGAAATGTTCGAATTTTTAGATCAACTTAGACAAGACAATTTAAACGATGACGAATTCCAATTCATCGCAGTTATCACAAAAGAACAGTTTGAAGAACTTTTCACTTATTGTGAGCCGGTGCTGCAGTATGGAATACTTAGATACACAATTAAAAATATTTTATTGACCTTTTTGTGCAAAATGAGACAAGGTTTAAGTGATGACTTTTTAAAAGTCATATTTGATTACAAATCCGGACAAGCTGTGAGTTCCGTGATAGATAATGTTAGAAAATCATTATCGCAAAGGTTCGTTTAACAGAATATTGGACCTAGATCAATAGCAAGGCGAGATTACATAGATCAACACGTAACAGAGTTCTCCAATATTTTGTACAATCATCAATCAAATGAAGCAAAAGCTATTGCTATAATTTGATAGTACATATACATATATGCATAAGAGTTCTAACTTTCGCGTACCGTGGAAGTCTCATTCTGTCCACAAACACAGGCTCATTCTGAAACAAACTCTAGTTTTAGCTTCTGATAAGTATATTTCGGCAATCTTTGGTCTGTATTTTTCTAATTCTAAAAATAACGATGCTCAAATTCTCATTGGTGTAAAAATGATGAGATCATTTTGGTGAATAGAGGGTACCGTGAAGCTGTACCTGTTCTACGACATTTAGGTATTGAAAATAAAATGCTAGCATTACTTTAACGTGGGCAAAGCCAAATATAAACCGAAGATGCGAATAAATCGCGTATCATCTTGGAAAGTCGGTGGGTACTGGAAAGCAGAAATGGCCACCTTGATCTGTATTCAAGTTTCTCTCCGACACATTGAATGTACAGCATGCAAAAAATATCTGCGAGTTTTATCGCATTGATGGTGCAATATTAAATCGATGTCACCCCGTCATACACATGCAAAGTGCAACTGCCGATCTCGCTCAACAAATCTCACAAAGATCGCAGACTCCTAATGTATGGCTAATTGAGACGGTTAGATCATTGTGACATTCCAGTCTTCCCCATCCTTGACCTGAAGTACTTAAAGAACTTGAAAATTGGTGTTTATCAAGTTCATCTTGCCCCGTGTTACGTTCAAGATAAACCTATAATAGAAAATGATGAAGAACTTCAACTGGATGAACATGCTAATGAACTTAGAAATGCTACAAGACATGAAACCTTTATTGCATACAGGAATGTTGATGGGGATGGCATAAATGATGCTGACGATGATGTTCATGATCTCATCAGCAGGTATTATTGTAGATTCCAGTCTAGGGCTAGGACTGTGGGCACCTGCGCCCATGCAGCAAGTATTTGATGATTTTTGGGCTATGTGCGACACCATAAGAATATTAAGTACCCCGATGACTCATTATTGAATTAAACGTCCCTAGTGGATCGCGTGAATGGAAAGGATATTCTACAGAGCATTCTCATAGTGTCCACCCAGATAACAATATTCAATCATATCGCACGCAAAATGCGCGCATCTCATGAGGATTTATCGTCATTAAGTGACTGCATTATGCGACACATTTGATGCCGCATATCGCACGCACGTGATGTGAGCACGTGCATGTGATTATCGTGCGGTTTAAGGGTTATGCTTGAAAGTAAATAATTAAAGTACTGTAAATAATTTAAAACTAATTATAATTATTAAGAAACATTATTTTAATTATTTGATTAATTTGACAATATGTCACGATCGCTTGTCAGTCTTTCAATTTTATGAAATAGAATAGAAAATAACAAAGTTGTAGGAACATTTGTAAAAATCTGCCACGTACTGCAATGACCATTTCAAGCAAGGTCATATTGAATCGGTTTCATTTTTCTTTTAATCAGACCGCCTTTTTTGAGGTTAAGCTATCATATTTCACTCGATTTTTTAAATTTATAAATTATTGAAAGATTAAAAATAATCTTGCGCAACTCTGCAAGATTCCGTTCATTTTTTCAGTTCTAGATGTTGTAAAGACTTTTGCGGCATATAAGTTGGTTAAAAAATTATAACGATGAAAAGTCTCAAAAAAACCAATCGGCGGCAATCTGTAATTCCAGTGACAGATACGCAATTCAAAAGCCTTTGAAACCCATTCAAAAGAAGTGAATAGATTTTTATTTTCTGGGTAAGTAAATTAAGAAACGTGTATCACTTAAATTATAATGTTTGCGTACAAAACATACCCTCACAGTAAAATACTACATAACAGTTATATAATTGCCTTTTTCGTGCACATGAGCTCCTTTCTTAGCCTCAAAACTTATGATGACCGCAAATATGTTCAAGAAGATCACTCTAAGTAAAGAAAGAACAACATTTATAAAATGTATGTTGTGTATTTCACGAGTAAACTTGTTTTTTTCCTATTCATGAGGTCAATAATGGATATAAACTATAATTATTCACTTACTTGCACTTTCCTCACCTAATGAAAATGAAAATCAATTAATATTTACAAACGATCGACGTTGGCCGAATTGATATTTCAAACATGAAATACATGGCGCAAAATATAAATTTGCAATTTCAATTTTATATCTTTAATTCAATATATTTTTTAATCAAGTACTGTTAACATTTAGTTTGACAAAAAAAAATTGGCCAAAATAATTGAAACTTAAACAAAATTATTTAAAAAATCATAAAACAAAATTGTTTTTTTAAGTTTATTATAATAAAGTTAAAACATCAATAAATTTGTCTTACAAATATGAAAACTTATAAAACATAAAACAAAAAAGCTTATTTACTTTTAAAGTTTATTAATGGCTCAATTCATTAGCAGGCGTAAAAAATCAATCAATTTTTAAAATAATTTTCCCTACCCCTCGTATATTTTAGAAAGTTAAAACATCAATAAATTTGTCTTACAAATATAAAAACTTATAAAACATTAAAAAAAAGCTTATTTACTTTTAAAGTTTATTAATGGCTCAAATCATTAGCAGGCGTAAAAAATCAATCAATGTTTAAAATAATTTTCCCTACCCCTCGTAGATTTTAGAACATTTTTTTTCTGACCAAACTAAATTACTTGACTAATAAAATGAGAAAATGACAATTTTTATATATATATATTTTTTTTAATTGCAAAAATCATTATCAAAATTATATAGAATCTAACGTATTTAACCATGTATAAAGGTTTAATCGAAAGTAATTACTAATTGCTACCTTAACATTTAGATTCCCCGGAAAAATGTCATATAAAAACGTGTATTTTAAATTATTTTATTAAATGTAAGTCAAACGTCATAAATTATTATGAAAATGTTTTCATTCATCTTACAGATAATTTAAAAATCTGCTCGTTTCGCGGGCACATTTTCATCTTGCGCTGCGCGCAATGATCGTTTCCTTCACAAGTTTGAGCGCGCCTATGACGCGCGTCTGTTGAACCTCGCGCTTCGCGCTCGGATATTTGTGCTTTGCATTTGAAATGCTTGAATGAAACTTTATTAAAAAGATCTCATTTAGATTGCAGTATTTATATGTGTCTTCATATTCTAAATTTTCTACTTAATTAAGTATAGTTGAAGATTAGGTCTCTCAAACATCTGTAGGCTTTGAGGTACACATGCTCATGGCGTCGCTCGCACTGCGCGCTTGATTTTTGTCAGACATTTGTGAACAGATTTTTTTCGTAACTTTGGTTGTTTTTCCACAAATTTTTTATTTATTTTTTTTTCAATGTTTTTTTCACAAATAAAACAAAAAGTACGCGTCCTGTCAAAAAGTGAATTTTAAAGAATATGTATATCTTTTTCGGGATCAAAATTTTTGTTAATTCATCTTTTTTCGTCTACTGCATAGTTCGACCATAAAATAAAATTTTTGACTTTTCATTATTTTTTTTGCAGTAAAAAATTTGAATTTTTAATTTTCCAAAAAATTATAAAAAGCTGCTATTATAATCTAGTAGGGCTTTTAAAAAGCAATGTTTTTCTTCTCTTGACTTTTTTTCAAAGCGTGCATTTTTATTTATTTTGAAAATGCTATAACTCTGAGTATTTTTCTTTTATCGAAAAAAGTCATTAGGATAAATTGTTTGGCTTTCTGAGTAAAAAAGTGTGCCAAAGATCGATTTGACTCGTTCATTTTTTTCAGAGTTATCGTGTTTAAGGACGGATGGATAGACAGAGAGCGGCATCGTAAAAACTGGATTTTCGGATTCACGGCGTGTCGAAACGTGGTGATCCTTTGAAAAAATGTGGTGTCAAAGGACCATTCTAATACTTTCTCAATAATAAATGATGAGAATGTAAAAATAGAGTTAATTGGAGCACTGAATGGAAGTACCAAGTACTGTCAAAGCACAGTGTTTTCACCAAATGAAACGCATTCCGCAAAGATCATGGTGCACGCCAGTGTAGCCAGAGTGGGCTACTTATCGCCGATTGGGCTACTTCGTTCGACTCTTTGGCGACTAAAATCTTCTCGCGGCGATTATTTGCCTTTAGAGCTACTTATGACTTTCGATTGGCTACTTTTGGGCTATACCTACTTTCTTCTTTATTTATATCTCTTACTTACGACGATAGATGTTTCTAGTCTAGAACAAGCAAAAAACACATGAGAGTAAAAAAGATAGAGTTCTTTTGGTCCAATTTGGCATTCTCTATCTCTTTTATTCTTATGTACAGGAACGTTCAATGAAGCCTTCTCTCTGATTACAATCGAAAACAGAGATAAGGCTTCAGTGAACCATGGACCATGGTACTTTCTAGTAGCTGACGACCAGCCAACAAAGGGGTAAAAGAGCTCTGACGATTTCATAATTTCTGTGACTAGAGGGAATTTTAAATTCTTGAAATAAATAGAATAGATTTTTAAAATTAAGGACTTCCAAACAACAAAAGATATTCTGCATCGCTTCAATGCAAGCACGTACCATTCACTAATTTTACTAGAGAATAAAGAAAACCTTCAAAGTATAGTTATTACAGGGAGTTGATTTTGGGAACACTGAACTTCGCGCTTTTTGGGCTACTACTGCGTCCTTTATTCGCGACTTTGCTGGATGGGAATCTGGCAACACTGGTGCATTTGATGCGTACATTGCGTGCGGTTAATATACGCTCGCACTTATTGTTATCTGTGCTCATAGTATCCATTGCGTATCATGCAACAAAAACTAAAAAAAAAAACAGCAAGATCAACTTTTTAATTAGTGAAATTCAGATTGCACGTTAAAATTCCCATTATAAGGTCACGGGGTAATCGCAATAGTTTTTTTTTTGCAACTGTAAAAAGTTTTAAAAAATATAAGACATATAACGCCTGTTGACAGCAACAATTGAAACGCACCATCTGTAAGTAGCAGTCAACAGGCGTTATATGCCTTATATTATTTTAAACTTTTTACTTTATAATGGAAATTTTAACGTAGAATCCGAATTTCACCAATTTAAAAGTTTATCTTTCTGTTTTTTGAGTTTATGTTGCATGATACGGAAGGGATACTATGTGGGTACTATGAGGATACTCTGTAGATGCAACTGCCTGACAGAAACAAGTACCTGAGCAAAATAATAATATTGTAGTCGTCGACGAGTAAAATAATTGTCCTAATAAAATATCATGCCAATGGATGCGTACACGTATACACTTAAATGCTTATTAACAACCCTATACATAACAAAAAAAAAAAATAAGACTTCCGTTTTCGGCATGAAAGTGCAAGGTAGCGCGAATTGTGGATGCTGAGTTTTTCCGATAATTGTGGTGAAATTTGAGGTGACTGAATTGTAGAAGTGTATAGAAGGGTTTGTATGAAAGAGATTGTTTGGGGGATTGTGAAATTGGAAAGGGGATAATGATATTTTTAAGGATTGAGACAGATTGGTGTTATGGTTGAGGTTAGGTTGGTTTGAGATTTTTGACAGTGTGGGAGGACTGGGTTGATCAGGTTAGTAATAGCAGGGTTGGGTAGAGACGGAGTAATACAAAAAGGTACCAGAATGCGACAATAGATATAGGCAGGGAAGAATAGAAGGCGGGAACGTTTGAAAATGAAATTGGATTCATGGATAGCAAAAAGTGTAACATCGAGGAAAAATCGGAATTAGAGCAGGAAGGAGAGATTAGGAGCCAAAAGCGTAGGATCGATTGAGGCTTTTATCAAAAGAAAGAGAGGGGAAAGGGGAAGCAGTGAAGAGAAGGATGATTTAGGTTCGAACTTGAAATATCCAAAAATGTTTAGATTGCCGTCGGAAAAGCATAGTTTGGTAGAGAAGGGTGAGAATAGTAAGGGGGCAAAAGAAAACGGTTATGAAACCGAAGAACAGAAGAAAGAGGAAAGACTTGAAGAAATTCGCGAAGTCATGATGGAAGTAATGGGCATTTATGAAGAAAGGCAGGAAAAAAGGGGAGAGGAATTAAGGAAAGAAATTAGCCGGGAAATGGCTGAACATAGGAAAGATTGGAGCAAAAGGTAGAAAAGCAGGAGGATAATAATAAAAAGGTAGAGGAGATGCAAGGTAGAATTAGAAAGATCAAAAGCTCAAACCGGGATCCTCATGGGGGCGTGAGTGGGAATACGGAGAAGGAAAGACTGAGAAAAATAGAACAAAGAATAGAAAATAGAAAGAGGGAAGAAAGAAAAAGAAACGTAGTGATAAAGGGTATAAGATTAGAGGGGTAGGAGATGCAGGAAGAAGTGGAAGAAGTACTAAAAAGGATTGATGCAAAAGTAGAGATAGAGGATGTGCGAAGTATAGGAAGAGAAGAACGAAGAAGGAAGAGAATGGTACTGGTGAAACTAAAGAAATGGGAACATAAGAGGGAAGTAATGGCAACTAAGAGGATGTTATATGGAAGCTTGGAGAGAATAGGGGATGATTTGACATGGGTAGAAGGAGGATGCAAAATGAGTTAAGGAAAATAGCGGAAGAGCAAAGAAAAATGGGAAGTAGAACATGGGTTAAATATGGGAGGATACAGATAGGTGGAGCATGGAGGGACTGGGATGATGAAAGGGAAGAGTTAGTAAGAAATAAGGGGCAGGGAAACTAGGAGAGGAAGGAACGGCAGGAAGGAAAATAGGCAATATTAAAAGACATAAACAGAAAAACGAATGTAGGGAAGAATGGAGGATATGATACTGGAATATAGCAGGATTGGAGAGAAAGGATAGGGAGTTTATGAGAAATTTGACACAATGGGATGTTGTAATAATGATGCAGACGTGGCTAGATGAAAAGGGATGGGAAAGAGTAAGGGGAAGATTACCAAGAGGTTACAAATGGCAAGTTCAAAATGCAAAGGGGAAGAAGGAAAAGAGCAGAGCAATGGGAGAAATGGTGATGGGAGTGAGAAATTAATGTATACCAGGAAACGATAAGAAAGAGAGAAAAGAGCAAAAAGAAAAATTAATAGTAGAAGAGGTAAAGATGGGAGGAGAGAAGTGGAAGATAGTGAAGGTTTATGAGAACGGAGATATGCAGGAAAAAGCAGAGGAGTTAAAAGAAATGAAGGAAGAAAATAAAGAAGATATTACACTTATAAACGGTGAGGATTTCAACGCGAGAACAGGAGATAGAGGAGGGAGCGAATAGGCAGAAGAGAG
The DNA here is from genome assembly GCA_010014905.2 of Druon quercuslanigerum. Lineage (NCBI taxonomy): Eukaryota > Metazoa > Arthropoda > Insecta > Hymenoptera > Cynipidae > Druon > Druon quercuslanigerum. Next base: position 2,587 of record JAAAKG020133512.1, on the reverse strand, counting down.
AGGAAGAAAATCAAATGATAAAGTACTGAATGGGGAGGGAAAGAAGTTGTTAAAGAGCTTGGAGAAGTTGAGATGGTTTATCTTAAACAGAAATATAGAGGGAGATGAAGAGGGAGAATATACACGGTGAGGAGGAGAAAGGGGAACGGTAATTGATTATGTGATAGTGGATGATAAGATAAGAGAGAAGGTCAAGAAATTAGAGGTAGGTGATAATATTGATTCGAATCGCTTTTCATTAATAGAAAAGTTAGGAAGGGAGAAAAATATGGTAGAGAAAGAGATGAGGAAGAGGACATAACAAGGGAAGAAGTAGTCAAGGTGTTAGGAATAATGAAGTATGGAAAGGCACCTGGTATAGATGCGATTTTGAATGAAGTGTGGAAATATGGAGGGACAGAACTAGAGGAATGGGCATGGATAATGTGTAACCGAGTATGGAGAGGAGGGGGGTGGCCAGAGTTATGGAAAGAAGGAGCAGTGATACCAATAGTAAAGAAAGGCAAAGGAAAAGAGGTTAAAGATTATAGGGGCGTGACTCTGATGCCAACACTGCATAAAGTATATGTAACTGTTTTGTCGGAGAAATTGAAGAAAGAAGTTGCGTAAAAAGAGATAAAGCCACCGAATCAGACAGGGTTTAGAAAAGGAATGAGGTTGATTGACAACATAAATGTTCTGAACTATCTAGTAAATAAGAGGATTAAAAGGGAAAAAGGGGTAATGATAGCAATGTTCGTGGACTTAAAGGCAGCGTTTGACTTATTAGACCTAGGCGAGATATAAAAAGTTATGGTGAAAAAGGGGATAAGAGAGGGATTAATAAAGAGAGTGTCGGAAATTTTTCGATACAAAAAGTAGGGTAAAAATAGGGGATCAAGTAGGAGATAGTTTCTGGTTAGTGATAGGAGTAAGACAAGGATGTCCTCTGAGCCTGCTTTTATTTAATATATACGGGAATACGGCCCTGGTCGTTGACAGATAACGCGTTTCGTGTCGCTCCGTACATTTCGGTTAATTGCTTTGTTTTTATGTGAGTGTATGACGTTTTGACTTGCTTGTGGGTTGTGCTTAATGCTGAGGTTCCTATTCTGATGCATTTCTAAGTGGATTTCAGTCAGGAAATTGTACATTTTCTATTTCTTAGTTTGTTCGTTGTGGACATTGAAACTCGAAGATGGTGTCCTGTTTAGTGTGTAACGATTTTATCACGAGAGGGGTTGCTGACTCACTTGCTTGTGGAAAGTGTGATGCTTTGGCACATATGAATTGCCTGAACCTGAAGAGCAAAGATCTTTCTAGAATTAAAAAAAGGAGAAGGTTTGGTATTGCTCTTGCTGTTCAGTGACCACCGTAGCGGAAACCCCTTTGAATATTCGGCATGCTCGAAAACCGCCCAACACTTCCTCAACAGCTGATGATATTGGAAGTACCTCAGGAGGGGCGTCAGTGGCTCTGGTGCCTGGAGTCGAGGCAGCTATTGTCGATGCGGTGACGAAAGTCATGAGGCGGGTATGACGCAGATCAAAGCTTTCTTTGAAGTATTTAAATATTATCAGACTACCTTCAATAAATCTCTTGACACCTCTATTAAGGGAATGAAGGACGACATTATTAGAAACGCTAAGCGCATTTCTGTACTAGAGGAAACAACTGCCTCAAGTGTGTCTGACGTCAACTCGTCAACAAAATTCTTGCGTCTTCACAGAATTTGCAGGATAAACAATTGTTGCTGGAATCTCAAGTAGAAGCCTTAACCCTTAAATACAATAATGTAGAGCAAGCTGCTCTCTGTAAAACTTTAGAGTTCCATGGCTTGCCAGTGAAGGCGGGGGAGGAGATTTCAGCTACCATCTGTCAAATCGCTTCTACCTTGGAGGTAACCCTCACTAAGGAGGATCTGACAACTGTTTACAGAATCAGATCTGCAATTTACACTGCTTCTCGCCATTCGCTTCCACCTATCGTAATAGCCACTTTTAACTCACAAACTACTTGTAAGAACTTACTTCTGCTAGCTCAAAGTAAGCGTGGTCTTTCGACTAAACTTATTGGTTGGAGAGAAGACCGTGCTTTGTACATTAGAGAGTCGCTTTCTAAGGCCAACCGGCAGATCTACAGTGCTGCGTTAGAACTAAGGAGAAGCAACAAAATAAAATATTTGTGGATTGCGGAAGGAAAGATTTTTTGCCGTAAATCTGATGGTGCGCTGAGAATTTTTCTTACCCAGGTTCAGGATTTGGATGCTCTGCGATAATTTCGTTGCAAGAAGAAAATATTCCCTTTTAACTTCGTGGGGAATCTGTTTCGCAGTAACTATACCTAACATATTCATGGTTACTTACTTTATTTATTTTATTAATTTACATATTCTATGTTGTTTTGATGTTGTCATTGTAAAATTGGCTATTATTATACACGTTATCTTTTTTATTTCGTATGAACTTTACTTGCGAGCGTTACATTACTTTATTCTTTTCTTGATTCTCCTGTTATGCTTACTTAATATAATGGCCAGAAAAAATGTTAACTTCCGATATGTTATTCTTGCTTAGGTATACTACTTATGTACACTTTTTGGTATTTT
>JAAAKG020133511.1:0-14143 GCA_010014905.2 Druon quercuslanigerum | reverse complement strand
TACAATCAACCAAAGAGTACATGCAATTTCAATAAAATATTGAAGTTTCAATAAAAAATGGAATAGTTACATTTGAGTTAAAAAAAAAATTTTCTACAAAAAGAATTTTTTCAAGAAATAATTTAACAACTAAAAACTTGCAATTTTAAGAGTGCAATTGAACTTTTACACAAGTACTTGAATTTTCAATAAAAAATTATCGATTTTCAAGAGAAAAATGAAATAGTTACATTTTCAGATTCAAAAATTAATTAAAAATAAAAAACACAAGTTTTAATAAGATAGTTGAACAAAAATTATGAAACTTTAACCAAAACCAATTTTTTAACAAGAAATAATTAAAATTTTTTAACACTAGTGCTTGAATTTTCGATAAAATAGTTAAATTTTTAACCAAAGAGATAAATCTACAACCAAAAATTGCACTTTTACATTATAAATTAACTACATTTACATTATCAACTTATAAATATAATTCAAAGTTATAAAAAAACAAGTTTTGAATAAAACAGTTAAAGTTTCAACTAAAAAGATAAAACTTTAATAACAAAAATAAATTTTTAATAAAATAGTAGTTGAATTTTTAACCAACAAAGATGAACTCTCAATGAAAAATGTAATGGTTGATGTTAAAAAGAAAATATTTAATTTTAAATTAAAAAAAGTTTAATTCAACCAAAAAATTCATTTTCAACAAAATAGTTCATTTTTCAACTAGAGATGAACTTTCAATTAAAATTATTATTATTTATTATTATATTATTATTATTATACATATGATATTTCTACCAAAAGAGATACAATTTCAATTCAAGAAGATGAATTTTCAAAAAAATAGTCTTATTTTTCAACCAAGAAAGATTTTAATCGAAATTTTCAACAGCAAAATATGAATTTTCTAGAAAAATGGTTGTTCCCAACCACACAGAATCAACTTTTAAACACAAATAGTTATATTTTCTTATGGCGTTCTATTAACTTAGTTCGTATTGAATCAAAAGAACAAGAAAAAGGGAAATTTTGTTGAAAAGAGGAGACAAAGGAATTTGAAAAAAGGTGAGAAAATAGGGCAATAGGGAAAAGTGTGAATTTTTTTAAAATTTAAATGAAAATATTTACCTCAAAACACAATAATCCCTGACAGGCAAAGGCGGACTCATATTTCCAGTTGCGTACTGGAAGACCTCGACGTTGAGGTCTAGTTTGCTGATGACCTTATACTTCAGTAATTGATGATCCCAGATGTCCCTTTCTCTCAAAACTCGACGCAAAAGTTCATTCGGAGGTGCTTCTACATCAGTCGAAACTCGCCAAAGACGAAGGGGATGTCCGTCTCCTACTTTTTTATAAGCCATTTCCACACTGGATTCTCCTGGATTGTTCACCGTAACCCATCCGCGGCTTCTAAAATCATAATTACAAAAACCATATTTATATTTTTCTAAGCCTTCTTCATTTCTTAATGTTTGAAAATCCCCAAAATATATTCCAAAAGTTTAATCAGGGTGTCAACTCGAATTCGGAAAGAAATTCGCTAATATTTTCCGAGATATCTCTACACTTTTTTCAGATATAATTTTTCTTGCCTCAACAAATGTTTTTTAACTGTATCGATAGTAGACTTCACAAAAAGGAAAATAAGGAGCATGAATTTTCATGAATTGTCATCCAAGAGGATTAATTTTCTACTAAAAAACAAGAATTTTCAGTAAAATAGTTACAGTTTCAATTGAAATTATGAAGTTGAAATAAAAACAAATAAATTGTTGACCATGTAGTTCAACGTTTAATCAAGATGAATTTTTAACGAAAAATATAATAGTTGATATTCCAAACAAAAAAGATGAAAATTCTGTCAAAAGTGAATAATTTTCAAGTCAAAGAGACGAATTTTCAAGAAAAGAGTTAAATTTTCAATCAAGAAGATTAATTTTCAAGAAACAAAAATGTTTTTTTACCTAAACAGTTCAATTTCAACAAAATTTCTTAATTTGCAACCGAATTTTACCATTTTCAACCAAATAGGATGAATTATCAACTAAAAATATAATTTGAATCGCTTTAAATTTGTCAAATTTCCAGTAAAAATTTTGCTTTTTAAACAAAGTAGTTGAATTTTTAACATAAAAGGGTTATTTTAAACAATTAATTTTCTACTAAATTGTTGGACTTTCAAGAAAAAAGGCGAATTTTCTATTAACCAGTAGAAATTTCATTCCAAAAAAGTAAACTTTCAAACTTAAAATATGCATTTTCAACCAAATATTACAATTTTTTTAAATTGTTGAATTTTTAAACAACAGACGAATTTCATACAGAACGGTTAGAGTTTTAATCCGATAATGTAAATTTCCAACCCTTTCAATATGAATTTTCAATCAAATATTGCAATATTTTACATAAGTATTGGATTTTCAACTAAAAAGACGAATTTTCGACAGTTAAATTTTGTAATACAAATATGTGCATTTTCATTCTCTAAATATGAATTTTCAACAAAAAAAAAGTATTTTGCACAGTACAGTTAAATTTTTAAACAGAATATGTGAATTTTGTACAAAGATTATCCTTAGTTAAAACAGATTAATTTTAAAAATAGAGAAATATGAATCTTCAACAAAAAACTTGATTTTCCACCGCACCTTTTTTAAACTTTTTTTTTTAACAAAAAATGTAAATTTCCAACAGATAAAATAATTTAAAAAATAGTCGCATTTGCAACCAAATAGTTAAATCCTTAGCCAAAACAGAATAATGTTTAAACTACATAAATATGAATTTTAAACAAAAAAAGACAATTTTCAATCAATTAGTTCAATTTTCTATTAAACTGTTAATCTTCCAAAAAAAGGATTTTTAAGGAATCAGATTAATTTTCGTGAAATAAAAATATGAATTTACAAGTAAAAGGCTATTGTCAAATAATGAGTTGAATTTTTTTACAGATTTGCGGAAATTTAGACGAATTTTTCAGAAAGCAGTTAAATTTTTAACCCGAAAATATGAAATTTAAACAAAAAAGTTCATTTTAAACCAAATTTTTTAATTCTCAACAAAATAGTTAAATCTTTAATCAAAACAGATTATTTTTATCAAACAGTTGCATTTTTAACAAAAATAGTACAGTTTTCATCAAAGAAGTTAAGTTTTGAATCGAAAAGGAGGACTTTTTAACAAAATTCTTAATTTTTCAAAAAAATAATTATATTATCAACTATATAATTTTTAACTAAAAAAATTAATTCCAACCAAATATATGATAATACCTTATTATCTATTTAATAATTTCTTATTGGCTTCTATTAATTCATTTCGCATTTCAGTGAAAATCCAGAAAAAAAGTAAAAAAAAAACGAAAGAAAAAGTAATTTCGATAATTTAGAGACTAAAGAATAATAGTTAAATAAACATTGAAGTTCATGTTCAATAAATAGTCAAATCTTTAATCAAAGCAGATTAATTTTCAATCAAACAGTTGCATTTTAAACAAAAATAGTACAATTTTAAACAAAACAGTTAAATTTTGAAATGAGAAGGAGAACTTTTTAACAAAATTGTTAATTTTTCAACAAAATAATTTTATTTTCAACTATGTTCTAAAATTTTTTTTAAATTATATAATTTTTAACTAAAAAAAATTAATTCCAACCAAATATATGATAATACCTTATTATCTCTTTAATAATTTTTTATTGGCTTCTATTAATTCATTTCGCATTTCAGTGAAAATCGAGAAAAACAGTAAAAAAAAACGAAAGAAATAGGAATTTTCATAATTTCGAGACTAAATAATAATAGTTAAAATAAACATTGAGGTTCATTTTCAATACTTTTAAAATTTCAGGGTGGAAAATTGGAAATTTTGCTCAGAAAATAAAAGTTAATTTTCCACTTTACAGTTTTAATTTCAGGAAAAGCTATTAGGAATTTAATAATTACAGCACATTCATAAATATACTCAAACGATCACTGTTAAGTAATTAAAGGAATTATTGATACTAAAAATATAATTATAAATTTTTTAGATTCTTTTTCAACTCCATAAACTTCATGAATAATTCAAACTATTTTCTGAAATAATGTTATGGGTACTCAAAATTCAATGCATATTTAATATAAAAATATCACTAATAAAACATATTTTCCTGAGACTAGTGAATATGATAAAAGTTTGATTTAATTATGTATACACGACTATAAATTTACTTTAACAAATAAAACAAATTAATCATTTCATTTAATATTGAAATTTTTAAAGTAAATTTTAGCCTACTTGAAAAAATTCCATGACTTTTCCCTGATCAACAAAAATCCCTGGCATTTCCAGGTTTACCAAGTTTTCCAGGTGAGTAGATACTTACTTTTCTCGAGCCTCTTTCAATAAAGCTGACGTACACGCATGCAGATATCCCCTCCAACCATTATTCAATTCGGATCCAAGTTCTTCCAAACCGACTGGAATGCTTTCTTCCATGTAGTTGAACCGGCATTGAGTCAACATGTCTGTCGAAACCTGGAAAAATAGCAACAATTTTAGTTTTTCCGATGTCTTTACAATTTTTGCTTAGAGTTCTTAAATGCCCAAAAAATTTTAATGAGCAAATGCTCTCGAAAATAAGCTCAGAATTCAAGCTGGAAGAGAGCATTTAAGATAAATTAAAGCATTCATTGTTTAAACAAATATATATATTATAATTAATACAAATATTTTTACAAAAACATTCTAGAGAGAAATAAGCATATAATTTTTTTAATTACAGGCTACAGAATAATTTTCGAAAAACTAAATTTAAAGTTCATGTTATTATTATGGTTATTTGGTTAAAATTTAATCTCTTTTGGTTGAGAATGTAAACTATGTTGTAGAAAATTCAAATTTTTTGTTTAAGTTCAACTATTTTTGGTACAAAATTAAAATCCTTTTTGGTTAAAATGTCAAATACACCGCTTTTCGTCGAGAATTTATCCTTTTTCTTTAAAATTCAATCATGGAGTAACTCAATTGTTTTAAACATATGACATATTCCTCTTTTTGGTTGAAAATTCCTTTAAAAATACAAATATTTGGTTGAAAATCCGTGTACTTTGCTAAAATTTCGCATATTTTGGTAGAAAATTTCTCTTATTGGTTGAAAATTAGTTTTTTTTTATTTTAAATTAATTTTTTTACCTGAAAGTGTATTTGTTCCATTTTTTGTCGAAAATTTATCTTATTTGATAGAAATTTAATCATCTCAGTAGAAAATTAACCTATTTCGTTAAAAATTGACTTTGATTTTATTGCAAATTAGTTTTTTACTGACAATTTTTTTACTCTGCTTTTAGTTGAAATATTATCTGTTTTAGATCAAAGTTTAACTACTTGTTGAATATCGTTATTTTTTGATCGAAGATTGCTCGCATTAGTTGAAAGTTCCTCTTTTTGGTTAAAAATTAATTTGAATGGTGGAAAATGTAATTATTTTGTTGAACAATAACTGAAAATTTAAGTATTTTATTTATGGTAGAAAATTAATTTTTTCAGTAGAAAATGCATTGAAATGTAATATTTTTCGTTAAAAAATATTCTGCTTTGTAGAAAACCTAACTATGTATTTAGTTTTTGCTAGAAATTCATTTCTTTGATTGAAAACAAATATTTAGTTAAAAATTCGGTTTTTTTATAGATAATTCATCCACTATTACGTCAGAAATTCATATTTTTTGTAGAAAATTCATAACTGTGTGAATAAAAATTAATTTCCTGATCTGAAATCTTGTTTCTTTTTAGTTGTAAATTTATATTTTTCATTTGAAAATTAATTAATTTGACTGGAAACTCGTTTTTTTAAATTTTCCTTTCTAATTGCAAATTAAACTATTCTAGTTTTGTTCTATAAGTTTGCCTTTTTTAGTTGAAAATTTACATATTTTATTGAAACTGTATTTTTTTCAGTAGAAAATTAATCTTTTGGGCCTAAAATTGAATTGCTGTTAAGAATTCATTTTTTTAAACTGATTGTTTTAACTGAAAATTTAATAATTCTTCTAATTTTTGTTAAAAAATGATTTTTTTTATGAAAAAGAATAATATTTAGTTGAAAATTCGTTTTTTCTACTAATTAATTTTCATAAGAAAATGTCATTTATTCTTCTAACATTTTAACTATTCTAATTTTGATTGAAAATTGATCTTTTTTAGATGAAAATTCATGTACTTTATTGAAAAGGAGTCTTTTTTTTATTTAAAATTAATCTTTTAGGTTGAAAAGTCATCTACCTATCTGGCTTAAAATTCATATTTTTGATTGAAAATTAGTTAATATTTTTTCAGTTATTAATTATTTAATTTTAGTTATTATTTATTCAATTTTATTTATTAAATATTTTAGTTACAAGTTCATAGCACAGATTTAAAATTTATCTTTGTGATTTGAAAACTCAAATAAAAAGTGTTTAAAATGTATCCAAAAACCAAAATTTTTTTGCATTAATATTATTAATCTTCTAAATGTATGGTTGGTTTCATACCAAGAAAAAATTAGAAATCAGGATATTGTAGCTACCCTGAATATGGCATTTTTTAATGCGAATAATATGTTTTCTATTACATTAGATTCTTTTGTCATTTAAATTAAGTACCCATTCCAATTTGGAGCGATACATTTTTCCACAAAATTTAATTAATGTAATTATTATTATAAATATAGAAAATTCAAATATTTAAACCCGAAAGCAAAATGCTTAAAGCTTCTCAAAGCACATAAAGGTGGAGCATATTCTCGAGTATGTTCTCATGCTCGTGAGAATTTCTCCAAGCACTTTAACTCTTTAGAAAACTATTTTCCCTTCGTAGTTTAGAAAATATAAAAAAATGAGAAAATAATTTAGCTCTTGGTAATTTATCATTTTTGTTTACCATGAAAAGTTCGCGATGGCATTTCACTAGATACATAAGACAGTCCTGCGCAGCCTTATTTTCCGAAAGTTCCCTCTGATCAGGAATTCCTGTCTTTCTCCTTCGGGGCGAAACACTATTCGACCTGTTAGTGACATTCGGGTTGTGGCTGAAGTGGAACAAACTAGGTGCTAAACAGACTCCCAAATTGGATGGAGTCATCTGGTTGAAGTGAGAATTATTCGCAACTTGATTCAGAAAGTCTAGGAGGAATTCCAAGGCTTCTCGATGTTCATCTGGCAAGAGAAGGAGGACACACTGAACAGCATCAGGTCGCAGCTCGAGTGGCACATCTGAAAACGAACATAAATATCACGTATCATCTTAAGTATCAGAAATTATTATGGTTCTATTAACAGGATGTTTACTCAAATCCTGCGAAAAAAAATCCCTGACAATTTTAAGTATTTTCCAGGTATCACTTTTAGCGAGTTTATAATGTTTTTTTTTTTTAGTTTCTAGCAATTCAATTAATACTACAAGATGTTCTTAAATATTTTAGCACGATATATATTAATTAAATAATTAAAAAATACTAAAAATATGATGAATCATTTCTTGAATTTATCTCTCAAGTCTATGAATATTTAAGTAAAATAATGGGAGCACTATATTAATTTTAATTTAAACCGCCGAAAATTCCTAAGTTTTCAAGTAGAACAATGTATTTTCAAAAATATAAATAATTTTTTAAGAAAATAGTTAAATTCTCAACCAAAAATATTATTTTTCTACCAAAAAGACGATTTAAAAGATAGACATTAATTCATAATCAAAGAGTTAATATTTCAACTAAAAAAAATTATTTTTCAAACAAATAGCTGACTTTTGATTTAAAAAAGATCAGTCTTCAACCAAAAATAGAAGAGTTAAATTTTCAGTTAAAAAAATTATTTTTCCACCAAAAAAAAGTTCATTTAAAAAAAAAATTTAATTTAACTTTAGCCAAGTATTTTTCTTTCAAACCAAAAAGATGAGATAATTGCTAAAATAAACCAAATTCAATTGCAATACTGCAAGAAAAAAAAATTTAACAAGACGATTAATTTTGAAAGAGGAAGTTTAAAATAACAAAAAGATGCATTATTAAGAAAATAGTTCATTTTTGAACCAAGAAGTTTTTTTCCAATTAAAAAGATGGGTTTTTAATTTAAATAATTAATATTTAACTGAATTACTTGAATTTTAAACCGAAAAGATGCATCTTCTGCCAAAAAGACGTTAAAATAAATAAAATCTCAACTAAATATTTGCATTAGCTAATACAAAAAGATCAATTTTGAACTAAATAGTTGAATTTTAAACTAAAAAATATCAAGTTTCTACAAAAAATAGAATAGTTAAATTTTAAATTTAAACAAACAAAAAAGATGAATTTTCAACTATAATGATGACTATTTAACTGGAATACTTTAATTTTCAACCAAATAAATGCATTTTCTACCACAAATACGATTTTTGAACAAAATACATAAATACTCAAATAAATATTTAAATTATCCAATAACAAAATTACAAATATTCAACGAAATAGTTAAATTTTAAACTAAAAAATATCAAGTTTCAACCAAGAATGAAATAGTTAAATTTTGAACGAAAAAGATATATTTCCAACTGAATTGATTAAACTGGAATATTTGATTTTTTAACCAAAAAGAGGAATTTTCAACAAAAAGATTAATTTTTGCCAAAGAAGATGAATTTTATAGAAAATAAATGAATTTTAAATTAAAAATATAAATTGTTAAGCAATAATTCAATCGTTCGATTTTCAGTCAAAAAATAATGTTTAAACAAGATTGATGAATTTTTAACTAAAAGTATGTAATTTTTAATAGAAATAGTTGTATTTTGCGGTATAAAAAAATAATTTGCAAAAAGAACGAAATTAATTTTCAAAAAAATAGTTACATTTTCAAAAAAATGATGAATTTTCAACTAAAATGATGATTTGTTAACTAGAATCATTACGTTTCCAACAAAAAGATAAATTCTCAACGGAGAGGTTTAATTTCTACCAATAAAGACACATTTTTTCAAAAAGATCGTTTTTCAATCGAATATTGAATAGTTATATTTATAGTAAAAAAATTAATATTCATCAATAAAAAAGAAAGAAAAACAAAATAGTTAAAGTTGCATCTGGAATAGTTAACTTTTAAGTGAAAAAAGTAATTTTCAGTTTACGAAAAAACAAATTTTAAACAAAACAGCTCATTTTTTAATCAAGGAAATGAATTTTCTATTAAAATCATAAATCTTGAACAACAACAAATTAATTTTTAACGAAATAGTCATTCTCAACCAAGTAATTAAATATTCATTCAAAAAAGATGAAATCGTAACAAAAAATGTAATAGTTGATATTTAAATCAAAAAAAAAATTTAATTTGTAATAAAAAATAATGGAATCCAAACAAAAAGACCGAATTTTAAATTAAAACCGAACAATTTTCAACCAAAAACACAGTATTTGTATTATTGTTAAAAAAAAATTGATTTCAAACAAAAAAGCACATTTAAAAAAAAATGCAGAATCATGGTCAGTCAATTTAATATTGCAATTAAAAAAACTAAATCACGCTCTCGCTAAAAAGTCGCTGACTTGCAAAAAATGCCCTGGCATTTCCAGGTTTTTCACGTTTTTAAAGTAGGGTAGACACCCTGAATGAATATTGTATTTGAACTTACGTTGAAAAATAGCGATGAAAGTCTCCGAGAGTTTGTTAGTCAATAAAGCTTCCGGCAGTTCCCTGAAGTACTGTTTCACCAGATCAGCGACATCATAAGCCTGTTGTCCATCAAAGTTAATATTCTCACCATGGGATTCAGTCATGTCTTTCAGCTTGGAAATCCTCGACTTGGCTCCACTCTTTCTAAAAAGCCCCACCTGATCAAGTGCGTTCACCCTGAGCCATTTCAAGGCGATTTGAATACACTTAGGCAAAGCTTGGCCAGTCCTCTGAAGCGAAACCAACAACGGCACCCCAAAAACTGTCTTATCCTTATAATCAGGAGACTTGATCTTTCTGATGAACTTAGGCAATTCCCAGTTCCACCCAGTCCTATGAGTCGGGCAATATCGTTCCATGCAAGCAGTCAGTTTCAATAAAGCCAACTTCCTTAGCACCAAGAGCTGTCCACAAGACATCGAAGCCATCGCCCTCGGACAAAGTGGGTCCAAAGCATCTGGATTGAGAGACCCTCTCTGAAAACTGTGCCACCTGACAACATTGCCCTTGTGCCTTGGGGAATCCTCCTCCTGATCAGAGTCTCTACTTGCAGCTGTCGAACTGCTCTCTTGACTCCCAGCCAATTCTGAATTCTTGGACCGAGATTTTTCTCTATAGATAGTAACCTCTTTGGCTGATGATCTCTCTTCCCTATAGACATCTTCTCTCCCGTGTCTAAAACTCTTGTGGAATTTGTCCTCCCTTTTTAGGGCAGACACCTTGTCTTGGTTCTGGGAATTGTCTCTGCGTTTAGATTCTTTTCCAAGATTCAAGCTCCCTCCTCGATGTGTGAGGGTCCCAGGTTTACTTAGTGAGTCTTTTGGACTTTGGGAGACGTACTCGAGCACCTTGGTATGATTGCTGTTAGCGTCTTTGAAGTACCTCTGTCTCCAACTTGTTGGCTGGCATTCTGAATCACTGAGGGTGCCCTGGTCTTCTCTTCCTCGGTGGAGGAACCTTTTCGCTCGATTTAATTTCGTCCGGGTTGGGGTGGGTGTGGGTCCTCCTCCTTGGGATCCATCAGAACAGTAACTGGAGGAGTCGTCTCCGAGTGGACTTGGTGCATTAGTTATTGGAGATGATGGATAGTGGTAAGCTGATGCTGGCAAGGTCAGTGGTGAAGATGGCATTGGAAAGGGCGTGGGTGGCAGAAGATCATTGAAGGAGAGTGGAGCTTGGCCCGTAGGTGAGACGTCGACACAGTTTAGATCCTTCATCTTCTGCTGCATCGATATCACGTCGAGAACTTGAGGCCCACTGATAACGACACCATCACGGTTTTGTCGCTTTCTTCTCCGGGATTTTAAGGATTCAACGCGACGCAGGAAGGCTTTCGCACCATCTCGAAGTCTTTCGGAACCGGTGCGACGAAATCTTTGGCCGAGTTCGTCTGACATGGTGCCTGGGGGAAGACTGGCATAGCGGAAACTGTCGACCATCTGGTCGTCTGCTTCCTCGGCTTCAATACGTTCTTCAAGGGATTCCTCCTCAGAGTGAAGATTCTGGCCTGCAATTGTTTGAAGTTTTTCGAGAGTTGATTGGTTCACGTCACAAACTCGGGACCATCTTCGGGTCTTCTTTTCGAAGGTCCAGTTTTCGCTGAGGGCGCACTGGTTGTCTTCGTCTGAATCCTCGCCACCTCCCTGTAACATAAATAAGATTCTGATTCAAACTATGTCCTGAATTAACAGGTTTAGCTTAGGGTCTTTTGGGGTGTATTATGCTCCATCATTATTTTTATTCTTTTAGGACACCTCTTCAAGTTTTTAATGATACTGCACTTAATCTTAATTAGTTACAACGGGCTCATCAGTTTTGACAGGTGTTGAATAACATGACAAGTGCCTGACAAACGGTTTTTTTGCAATTTTTAATTTGGTTTCCAAGAATCTTACAAACCATACAAAGGCTTTGGGATCATCCAGAAACTACCTTAATAGTCAAAGTAACGCTATACGTATTTAACCGTTTTTTTTTTTCTTTAAAAATGTATCATTTGTGTTTAAACTTCAACTTTTAAGGAAAGATCTATTAAATTTGATTAAAAATTCGTTTTTTTTTTTTATGGAAAATTAATCTTTTTGTTTAAAAATTCTTTTTTTCTTTAGTTATAAATTCAACTTTTTGGTTTAGAATTCTTGGATTTAGTGAAAATATCAACTATTTTGTTTCAAATTATTCTTTTTGTTTCAAATTATTCTTTTTGTTTCAAAATTCCTCATTTTTAGTTGAAAATTCAACTTTTTGGTTGAGAATTCTTGAATTTGGTTAAAAATTCGTCTTTTTGGTAATAAATTAATCTTTTTGTTTAAAATTCTTCTTTTTTACTCAAAAATTAAACTTTTTGGTTCAGAATTCTTGAATTTAGTTAAAAAAATTCGTCTTTTTCTTGGCAAACTATTCTTTTTATTTAAAAATTCATCTTTTCCAGTTGAAAATCTATGTCCTGCACGAACAGATTTAGCTTAGGGTCTTTTGGGGTGTATTATGATCCATCATTATTTTTATTCTTTCAGGAAACCTCTTCAAGTTTTTAATGATACTGCACTTAATCTTAATTAGTTAAAACGGGCTCATCATTTTTGACAGGTGTTGACTGACACGACAAGTGCCTAACAGACGGTTTTTGTGACATTTTTTTATTTTGTTTCTAAGGATCTTAGAAACTGTACAAAGGCTTTGGGATCGTCCAGAAACTACTTTAACAATCTTTTTGTTTAAAAATTATTTTTTTTCTTTAGTTAAAAATTCCACTTTTTTCAGAATTCTTGTATTTTGTTAAAATATTAACTTTTTTGTTTCAAATTATTCTTTTCATTTTAAAATTCAACTTTTTGGTTGAGAATTCTTGAGATTTATTGAAAATTGGTCTATTTTTAGCAGTAAATTAATCTTTTTGTTTAAAAATTATTTTTTTCTTTAGTTAAAAATTCAACTTTTTTCAGAATTCTTGGATTTTGTTAAAATATTAACTTTTTTGTTTCAAATTATTCTTTTTATTTCAAAATTCAACTTTTTGGTTGAGAATTCTTGAGATTTTTCGAAAATTGGTCTACTTTTAGCAGTAACTTAATCTTTTTGTTTAAAATTTTTTTTTTTTTTAGTTAAAAATTCAACTTTTTTCAGAATTCTTGGATTTTGTTAAAATATTAACTTTTTTGTTTCAAATTATTCTTTTTATTTCAAAATTCAACTTTTTGGTTAAGAATTCTTGAGATTTATTGAAAATTGGTATATTTTTAGCAGTAAATTAATCTTTTCTTTAAAACTTCATCGTTTTTAGTTAGAAATTTAATTTATGGTTTGAGAATTCTTAAATTTTGTCAAAAATTCATTTTTTAGTATAAACTTTTAACAACTAGGTTTCAAAGTTACAAAAATTTCTTAAAAATAAACAAAAATAAAATTTTCTTTCTTTCCTAAAAATTCAACTTTTTGGTTAAGAATTCATGAATTTTATTAAAAATTCTAATTTTTGGTAATAAATTAGTATTTTTGTTTAAAAATTCTTCTTGTTTACTTAAAAATTAAACATTTTGGTTCAGAATTCTTGAATTTTGTTAAAAAATTCGTCTTTATCGTAGAAAATTCTTTTTATTTCCAAATTCATCTTTTTCAGTTGAAAATTCACCCTTTCAGTTAAAAAATCTTAAATTTCATTAAAAATACGCTTTCATTGGTTGTGAATTAATCTTCTTGTTTTAAAATTCATCTTTTGTACTTAAAAATTCAACTTTTCGTTTGAGAATTCTTGAATTTTATTGAAAATTCGAAATTTTTGGTACTAAATTTATCTTTTTGTTTCAATACTTATATATTTTTTTTTTAATTTAACAACTAGGTTTTAAACTTGAACTATGTTAAAATTTTTTTTTTTATATTCTTTCTTTCTTGAAAATTCAACTTTTTGGATAAGAATTATTGAATTTGGTTGAAAATTCGTTTTTGGTATAAAATTAAGCTTTTTGTTTAAACACTAGTCTTTTTGGTTAAAAATATAACAAATAGTTTTTAAATATAAAACGCTTTCTTAAAAATGCATTTTTGGTTGACAAATCAAAATTTTAGTTAAAAATTAATTTCTTTTGTTGGAAGTGAACTGTTTTATTGAAAATTCCTTTTTTTTGTTTGAAGAATTACATTCAAAATTTTGTTCAAATAGAACCATTTTGTTCAAAATTCGTTTTTTTTTGTAGTCAAAAATTAATCTAGTTACCCTGAAAGGAAAACGTGGAAAGTGGTTAGATGCTCGGACTTCACCTCAGAGGTCCGGGGTTCGATCCCTGAGCCGGAACCTCTGGAAATTTTTCTATGTACCTTTACCGAGGTTCTGGTGGTTCGGAACCCACCTTAAGCCCATCGTGCACTTGACTGCAAAGCAGTCCGTCAATGATGAAGTAAAAACCAGGCTTTGTCCAATATGTCGTTGGCACAAAGATCTCATCAGATCACTTGATTGCATTATATAAATGCG
>JAAAKG020133509.1:0-14143 GCA_010014905.2 Druon quercuslanigerum | reverse complement strand
TGCTGTAGGTAGCTTATTCCAAAGGCGAGCACCACGAAGAATAAAAGACCTTTGCATTTTACACGTACGGTGAGGCTAAATTTTTAGTACTGTTTTCCTTTCACGGAGTTTGGAATGTGTCGGTTGATCTTTGTCAGTAAAGTGGAAAAGGTTAAGAAGATAATGCGGAGCTTCATTTCTGAATAGGCTATAAAGCAAATTACCTATGAAGAATTGTCTTCTTTTGGCTACATTAAGACGTCCTACTCTTTCTATATACTGAGTAATATGTTAACTTTTGGGGATGTTTTAGATAAACCGAATGCAAGCATTAAGCGTACGCTAAAGCCTGGCATTCAGTTCATCAAAAATATCATCGTATACTACACAGCCGTAGTCAAAGAAAGAAAGGATGAGGCTATTAACTAGGAGTATACGCGTTGAAATTGGAAGAGATTCTTTATTCCTGTTAAGCTGTTGAAGGACTCTAAAGGTTTTTCTTGAAATATTCGCAAATTGTTCGTTCCATGTAAGAGAGCGATTGAGAATATAGCCTAAATCCCTCACAGATTCCAGAAAGGGGATGTGACATCCATCAATTAAGAGAGAAGGGAGGGTTGCAATCGTTTCAAATGAAGGAGAGAAAGAAGGTCCTATGATTATAGGCTTAGTTTTAGCAATCTTTAGAGTAAGGCCATTTGCCAAGGTCCACTGAACCACCAAATCAATATCCGCCTGTACATTTAGAAGTAAGCTCTTAAGTTTGGAAATAGGTCCAGAAAGGTAAAGCTTAAAGTCATCAGCATATTTGTGATGTTTACAATATCGAAGTTCACTGCCAAGGTCATTGGTATAAATATTGAATAAAGTGGGTGCAAACGTAGATCCCTGAGGGATACCACTCTTAATCTCCCCGCAAACAGACAGCTCGCCATTGCTAATTTGCACTCTTATAGAACGATTACTAAGATAAGATTGAAACCACTTAATAAAAATGTTCGAGAGGTGAAGCAATTTGAGTTTATTTAGTAGTAAATTATGGTTAACAGTATCAAATGCCTTAGAAAAGTCAAAAAGAATCACAATTATTATTTCTCTTCTATCAATTGCAATTTTAAGGTCACAAGTTACTTGGAGTAAAGCTGTAAGTGTACTATGCCTAGCACGGAATTCAGATTGCTTTGCTGGTAGACAATGCATTCGAATGGTTTAGTCAGGGCACATAGAATAGATATTGGACGAAAATCTTTGGGGGAGACAGGGCTAGATATTTTAGGAACAGGGCGAATGATCGCCTCTTTTCAGGCATCAGGAAATGTTCCCACCTGCAGAGATGCATTGTAAATGTGCAAGAGTATAGATCCGATATCTGGTAAAGCAATACTAATAATTTTAATTGAAATACAATCAGGACTTTAAACATTTAATTTTACCTCATGGAGTGTTTTAACTAATATTTGCGGTAAAATATCAGGAAAAAATAATTTAGTATCATCAAATGTAGAGGGATCAAAGGACACGAAAGGAGAGGTATTTGCAAGGAGTGTGGATTTTGAAGTAAAAGCTGTCAAAAGGTCAATAGGGGAAAAATTTTTATCAGGAAACAAATGTTTAGAAGGAATAAGCCCAATCCGTCCTAACAGTAGCCAGATATTTTCATTTTTATTCATATTTTCAAAAGAATTATAATTATAATGATTATATGAATCCCGAATTTTGGTTTGTACCAAGTTTCTGAATTTACTTTAAAGCTCTACGATTTAAAGTTCTTCGTCCTTTTTGCCAATCTACGTTTTTTCTCTCTTTCCTTAATTAAATCTTTAATATAAGGAGTAATCCAAGGAGTAAATTTCTTCTTTGGTTTGAAAGTATGTAGGGAAGCAATTTTGTCAAAGGATAAGGATAAAAATGTGGTAATAAATAACCTTTTTATTTATATCCTTTTCTCTAAAAATGCTATTCCAGTCATAAGTAGACAGGTGCTCAAGAAATTCAGTCTTATTTATGTTTGTAAGATTGCGTATAGACAGAGAAGTTATATCAGAAAAGGGATTAACGAAGAACTGGTATTGGATGCTGATGAGATCATTGTTTGAGAGGAATGAGATTGAGTGTCGAGTAGAAGAAATCACCTTGTCTAAATCATCTACAATCATCAAGCCAATCCATGTACTAGAATGATCAGTGCATAGTGTATAGTGTATAGTATCGTGGGGTACTATAGATAGTCCTGCAGAGAACACTACTGACTTTAAATAGTGAGTTGAATTATTGGTAGCATTAGGATTTGTGTTGAGGTTATTATAATTACGTATAAGGTCAAAAATGTCATATTAAAGTTCCCTGTCGTAGGATTGAGAAAAAGGTACTCAGCAGTAGGGTAATTGGCAAGACGACAAACTCTAACCTGTACACCCTTTAAGCTGTCATGAATATAGAGGCAGACCCCACCTCCTCATCTCTCATGTCTATCTCTGCGAAAAAGTGTGTAACGATCAAGTGCTACAAGGATCGAAGATATGTTAGGCATGAGCCAGGTCTCAGGCACGGCTATGAAATGATAGGGACAGAACATAAAATGATGTTTAAATTCAAGGTAATGGACAGGTAAAGACTGAGCGTTGACATGAAAAATATTTAAAGTTTCCATTATAAAAGTAATAGGTAAAGTTTAAGTATAGTTAAATATAGAATTGTTTGAGATTCATAATTAGGTAGAAAAAGCCTTCAGTGAAGCAAAAGTAACAGAGATTAATAACAGACAAAATCCAACTCACTTGATTACAGATGAAGACAGGGAATAAAACATATACAGGATTAAAAATTATAAAAGCAGTGAGCAGCATTAATCTCCTGGTACATAAAAGAGGTATGAGAATCTTCGATTTGTAGAAACAGTATAGGGCAGAAATAGCGCAATAAAAAATAAAACATTTTTTATATTTAACTTAAGAAGGTATAGTATAGTGTATGGCCGGAATGCAGCAATATATAATATATAACAGATATTTACCTATGTAACAATAGCATAAAGAATAGAATAGTGCTAATGATTGGGAAGATAGAATGATATAAAGAATGGACTTAGAATTTAGTTGCTATTGTAGTCCTTCAGCAGTTTGGCTATTCCACAGGTGTATATAAGGCGAGCCATCCTCCTTACGACAGAAAATTTTTCCACCAGCAATCTACAAGTATTTATCTTTTGTTCTCTACGAAGACCGAGAGCAATGCCATAAATTTTCCTACTAATAGGTGTTAATGATTCACGTCGATAAATAAAACGCTTTTCAGTGTTAGTCCATCCCAAATTACAGGTAGAAAAATATCTCTTGACCTTTCGTTTTGCAATCAGCTCATCACGCAGGTCTTGTTTACAGAATTTGGTTACCGTAATAGGTGGGGCAGAGGATTTAGTCATGAAAGGCGCTTTTTCGATTCTATCTAGATTTACAACATCATCCTTACGTATAGTTACATCTAAGGCCGTAGCGACAGATTGCAAAGAAACCATGAGGTCTTCATTAGGCTTCATGGGGAGACCGTGAATTTCAAGAGACGTATTAGGATCCGCTTGCTCATTGACATTTAGCGCATGCTCGAGGGTCACAACTTTAGATTTCAGATCTGTCGCTTCCTTCTTGACAAGCTCAGTATCCTCCATATGCATTTTGGAGTCAGATTCCAAATAGTCGATACGTCTGGTGTTATTGCTTAATTTATTCTTAATTTCCGAAAGGGTTGAATTCAGATTGTCATTAAATTCTAGTTGCCGTGTTTCGAATTCACTAAATCTTGCTAGTATTTCACGTGACTGGGCTAGCGCCTCACTTTGGCCATCGGAAACCACTTTAAACAAGATTTCAGCGAGGCCAGAGAAGAGAATGCAATCATATTCCTTGGCAGCGACAGAGAAGGGAGTGGAAGGTACAATACATGTACCTTTAACATTATGAATAATGGATACAGGGGTATCACTTGAGTTTCCAGTATTTATCCTAGAGGTGTCACTAGTAGGCAATGAAGAACATGACTTGCAAATGTAGTCTATTTGTCCCTTTTTAAGTTTTTCAAAAGGTTGTCTGGAAATTCCAAAATTAGCACATAACAAATGTTCTATATTACCGCATTTAAGACAGGCGAGAACTTCAGATCCCCCTCTGGATATTGCTACACTACACTCCGACAACGCACCCATAATTTTGCAGGAAACACGAACGTAATAGTTACGTAAAAACAAAAATAAAGCATTTAAAAGATACAATCAAACAATTTCTAAACAAAGTCACAATGGACAATGGAACAAGTAACCGACACTTCCACAAAATATTAATTTTTATGTTATTAAACACATTGAAACCTCTTAAAAAATAAAATAAATGAGGAGCGGAAAACTAGCACGTCCACTTCCGATCACCGGCTTTTAACCTCCGAATATATATAATGGCTAGGGAATATATATTGCCTGATTCTATACTTTGCCTGTAGTTTTCTTTAAATCTAAAAATCAATACCTATTTCCTTGGAACATGTATTTTTTTGATACGTCTCATTTTGATTGTTAGAAAAATACATTTTTATATTTTAAAAATCACCAGAATAATAAAAGTTTTAAAAAAAGAACAAATTTCTCAAATGTATAACATTTATTACACTTTTCCTGGTCTTTTCTGTTCATTATATATAATACCTAGGCCATGTGTATCATAGAGAGTATTATCCACTTTGCCTGGACTCTGTTCGGCATTATATATAATTGCTAGGGATTATATATATTGTCGGACTGTAACGTGTCCGTTCTCGTCTGTAAAAAATGTGTGTGTGTGTGTGTCTGTGGAGGGGTATATACGTATAAATATATATATCTCTCTGAAAGTTCGGAAGACCAAATCTGCAGAATGAGACGTTTATATCTGCTTCGAAGAGTATCCTTTAAAGATGTTGCATCCTCAATGCGGCTCTGTGGCACGCCCAGGTATGTATAAATCTCTCCAGTGCAAAGACGTCGTATAGCCTATGTCGTATGTCCTATTTCCTTATCTATTGTTCGACAATTCCTAGAGCTAGATGTAGTTGCTCTTTACTTTTAGCGTTGATCTTAAGATCAATCTTCAAGCTTTCCGAAAGACAGATGATAAGTATATGGGAGGTCAAATCCAAGGCTTTCCCGTAATCAATCTAGGCTATCGATAGGTCACCCTATTAGGATGCTGCATCTTTGCAGACGTATCTATCGATAAACAGGTTCTCTCGACACCTACTACGCCTTTCTTTGAGCCGCGTTGTTCAGACATTTCTTGCTACATAGGTCCGATTGTCCAAAAAATCCTATCATTTATAATAGCTTTGAATATATTATGCAGTGTGTTCAGACAAGTGATTGACCTGTAATTCTTTGGGTCAGATTAATTGCCCATTTTCGGCAGGAGTACTATGCGTCCTTCCACCAACTACTTCAGAATCAATGGAAACCCCTGGTACAGGGACCCTTTATCCACAACTCAAGGATGCGTTCGGTGGCTTTATCATATAAGTATATTTCTCGTCAGTCCAAGAGTTCATGCGTATTGTTCAACGTTGCGTAAATATTTTTTTCAGCCTTTTCATAAACAAGGCCTACGTATGTTGTTGAAACGATGAGAATTAGTCATAGATAACAATGCTGAATAAATAACTAATTAACTGAGTATCTTCTGTATTTTTGTTTACCATTACACTATTATTCTATTAAAACTATTTAATTATGCCAATAAACTTAATAAATCCTATTAGGCTAATTGCTTGTCCTCAAAATCCTTTAGAATATTATTTAATTAATTAAAATACCGTGAAATCGTTTAAAATTTCTGCAAATATCAGTTTTCATTAACACGTAAAATATAACATAAATGGTGACATATGCTTTCATGAAATCCATCGGAGAGAGCGATAGCAATTACAACATAGAGTGTATGATCTCATGAGGCAACAGACTGTTAATCAGTTGCTCTGCTATTAAAATTTGTCATCAGTACATTAATTAGTACCTTCTATATTTTAAAAATATGATGATTATCTGGACCATATTCTTGGCTGTTTTCCTTGATTCAATTGGTGAATATAATCATAAAATTTAGAATAAAATAAATTTTATACAAACAAAGTTGTTTGTAGAGTGTTAGAAATAAGAATTTGATAGATAAATTTAATCTTGTACAATATTTATATTCTTTCTATGCTTTCTAAAAACTGTATTATTTCATAACATTAATTATTAAACGATAGAAACATAATTTACAATAAAATCTAATGACGGTAGAAAAGATATTTTTTATTTATTTGAGTGGGACATACATTGGGCTATGATTCTGGATGGGTCTCGTAATTAATTACGCAGATCCCACTTCCACTTCTAGAAGTTTTTAAATTCTTAGGACAAACAGAGAACTTCTTATACAATAAAAAAATATTTTTAACCACAGATCGAATAGATTTTGGTTTAAAAGAAAATCAATGGTTAACGCAAGTTTGAGCGCCTGATATTTTCAAAACGTGCCTTATGAGAAAAAAAATTCTAAAGCAAGTTTTAAGATTTAATTTTTAAAACTTTGTTATTGAACATTTGATTTCACCTTCTATCTCTTTTCAACAAATTTAATTTGATTATTTATGATGTTCTTTTTCACGATAAAAAAAGCTACGGGTATTATAAAAAATGTTATTTTTTACGATTAAATTTAAAAAATTCGAAACTTTGAGTGAACAATTTATATTGATTTATTTTTTGGTACCTTGCACAGTCTTACCGCAGAATGTAATTTTGTATTTTCAATTTCATTTTTCAGGATGTAAAAGAAAAATTAGTCTTTTAAAAAAATGATTTTAAGAAAATTAGTTTATCTTCTTGCTTTTAAATTATAAATATTCATTTTTATTTAAAAATTGAATAGTCAAATTTTTAGTTAGCGATCGTTCACGCATTACGTAACATGCTTTTCTTTTGTTTAAATAAAGACTAGAAAATATAAATAAAAAAAGCGTGCAACGTCTTACTTAAACGACCCCTTAATATTTTTAATGTTTAGCAACAAGAAATTCAAAATAATAGTTCAATTTTAAAGAAGAAGGTGAATAATGAAACTAAAACGTTAAACTATCATGCAAAAAAATTAACTTTCAACAATAAAAAAGGGAACTTTCATCCAATTGATTAAATTTTTTTCAAAAAAGATAAATTTTAAAATAAAAATATATTCTGACTTTAAACTTCATCTTTGTCAGTCTATAAATTTCTTTTTTCTTTTAAATGCAACTGTTTTGATGAAAATTAAACTATTTTTTACCCATATACTTCCTATTTTTTTTTGAAAATTCAATTCCAATATTTTGACATGAAAATATAATAATTTTTTTTAAGCTGTCTTTTTTATTTAAAAATTTAACCGTTTTAGTTAAATTTTAATTTTTATTGGACAAAAATAAAACCGTTTGATTTAAAATTTAAGAATGTTATTAAAAAGTCGTCCGTTTTGGTTGTTTTCAATAGAAATTTCATCTTTCTTGAATAAAAATTCAACTGTTTGATTTTTCTTCATCTTTTTTATAAAAATAATTACTAATGGTCAATTTAAATATTTCCCATTACTCTTTAAACAATTTTATATTTTTTAAACAAATGTAAATTCTTTAAATACTTATTTATTTTTAAAAAATGTAAAAATATAATCATATTTTCTGATTGAAAAGAAATTAATTGTCATTGTTTGGAGAAGTAAGTTTTTCTACAAAAATTATGTAATTATTTAAATATTTATTAATTTTTTATTTTTAAATTTTCTGAAAATTGAGCCAGAGTTATCAACTTTCTTTTTAAATTAGTGAATTATGCTACGTTTTGTTAAAGAATTACGTAAATTCCATACATTTCTTTTAATGTTTAATAATTTTCTACTCGTTTAAACAATCTTGATTTTCTCAGGCAACTTTTTCGATAACTAAAAAAAATGAAATAAGATATATACAATTATGTTTTTGACTGTAGAATGTATAGATTGTATACATTTACCATTTTTTAATTGTTTCAGCAAATATAATTTGTTTAAATAATTACTTTTACGAAAATACTTTTAAAATCCTAATACATTTTATGTCTTTTATTTTATTTCAATTTTTTTAGTTATCTGAAAATAACTGCATAAGCAGATAAAGATTATTTTAATAAATAGAAAATTAATTAAACATTAGAAGAAATGTATCTAAATGATGTAATTGTTCAACAAAAAGTAACATAGGATACCAATTAGAAAAAAGTGGACATCTGTAGCTCAATTTATGGAAATTAAAATTGAACAATAATTAATTGTTTAAATAATCATATTTTTTTTTAAAGAAATTCAATACTCCAAACTATGACAAAATATTACATTTCAATAAGGAAAAAATATTATTTTTTACATTTTTAGGAGTAAATGATTATTTAAAGGATTTGCATTTGTTTAAACAACTCAAAAATTGTCGAAAAAACAAGGTAAATATTCAAATTGTTTATTAGTAATTATTTGTATGAAAAATACGACAAAAATTGATTAAAAGTAGAAATAATACATCAAAATGTAGCTTTTTTATTTGCCCGGTGGCACGTATTAATATTCGAATTTCAACCAAAAAATACGGATTTTTTTCTCTGGAAATGGAAACTTTTTAGGGTGAATGTATTGCCCTCTACAAAGAAAAAAATTTTGCAATGAACTTTTGGACCACCGTATTGTACACTATTCAGTCCACTTGTCAACCCCCCGCTAACTAGTAAGTATCTGCTTTAAGAAAATGTAATCACCTTTCCCTTACTTGCAGAATTGAGTTCACAATTTGAGTGTTTGCCAAATGGCGAACCTATTCCTAATGTTCCACGTAACAGACCTCCTTCATCTTCTTTTGAGAGACGTGCTCCTGAAAGGCATCTTCCTCCTAGACTTCATTCTTCTGCCAGGTCTTCTCCCTCTGCTGAATCTTCTCTTCGTGCCAGGTCTAGGTCTCCTCCTGGCAGGAATCCTTCTTCTCTTATTCTTGGATATACACTTAAAGAACATAAATTTGTTCGACTTATTCATAAAAAGAATCCGACCCGAATATTCCAAATACGAGCATATACTTTTCCTCTCGATAAACCAATTCTATGGAAAACTAGAGATAATTCCATTGTGCACATTCCAGCCGAAGAAAAAATTGTATTATCAACACCCGATGGCGACGTTTGTGCAATATATGAAAAAAGAAACAACTATTCATTTTTTCGTGGAATATACACACCTGGTATGGGTTCATCGAAGCGGGCAAAAATAAACTTGTACAGTGGCGCGGTTCAAGTACTGACAAAAGAGGAAAGCACAGAATGTCCAGTAGGCCAGCATGTAGCAATCAAAAAGGTTTTTACAGTATTGTTTAAACTAAATTGTTCATAAAGGCTTAGAGATACTTCTTCTACATAGGAAAAAATATTGTGTAATGATTTGATGAATACATAACAATGCTAATAATATTCATGAACTTTAAGTTGTAGGTTTATTTCTTATGCCCTACGGTCCACATATATTAGAAATAGTATTGAAGCAGAAAGCAAAAATAACTCAATAATTCGTCTTTTTCAGAATCTAATTTTTTAATATTTTTTAAATCAAAATCAAAGTAATGATCCAAATTCCAAGAACTTTATCACAACCTGTGTTAAAATTCCCAACTTCACAATCTCTTTTGTGTTTAGCAATTCTTGTTTTCAATCTCGGGCCTTTACATTTAATCAGACACAAATAATACCAGATAAATTTTTAAAAGAATCACTTTCTTGCTTCTTTAATAAATAATTATCTAAAGTATTTGTGTTTTTAATATAAATATTATTTGTCTCCAACGTAATTCAGGTTTGTGAACTTTAGGGAGAGCATACGCTTTTGCTATGATACTGTTGTGAGTTTTAAAAGGTATGCATATTAATAATTAATCAATATTTTTTCTATCGACTGAACAGGTTATTGGTACGAATTTTTATTAACATTTAAAGAAACCTAAAATTTTGTTAATGAAGGAAAATAAATTAGTCAACTCGTCAGTGATTTTGAATATTTTAAATTTCGGACACTTACTTCTTGTGAGTCAAAGAAGGTATTAATAAACCCAAACTGAGGTGACTATGCTATCTTTTACGTGGTTTAGTTTTAAATTAAATTTTTTTAATTATTTCAAGGAATAATGTTTTATTGTACCATAAGACCAGATTTTCATTCGATAATTTTTTGACAACATCAAAATTCAAGATTTTATTTTACAACAAGATTTATCTTGTAAAATAAATTTAATCATTCAAACAAGAATTAAAATATACATAGATTTAAGTAAATTAACTTAAAGTCAATTTTATAATTATTGTTGAAAATCGCAACTAATTGGTTAAAAATCTCTTGGTTAATCTTTTTTGGTCGAGGATTTTAACTATTTTGTTTTAAAAAACATCTTTTTTTATAGAATACAACTATTTTTAGTATAAAATTAAAATCCTTTTTGGTTGAAATATCACGTTTTTCGTTAAAAATTCATCATTTTTGGTTGAAAATTCGAATACTTAAAAGGAAATGGAACTACTTTGTTATAAATGCAATTATTTGGTTAAATATTCATCATTTTTGTTGACAAAACCTTTTTTCTTGTTGAAAATTAAATTATTTTGTTGAAAATTAATTGTTTTAACTTAAAATGTTACTCGTACATGTTTTATTTTTGGTTAAATATTAATCTTTTTTAATTTTAGAATTCAAATATTTTGTAGAAAATTCATGTATTTTCTTGAATAATCTTTTTTTTGTGCGGAAAATTAATCTTCTTGTTGGAAAAAATTTTTTTCATTAAAAAATTAACTAATTTAGTTGAACATTCATAATTTTATTTTTAAATTAATTTTTTTAGTTGAAAATTCATCACTTTAATCGAAATGTAATTACTTTATTAAAAAATGTTCGTTTTTTTGTTGAAATTTTTTTTCGAACTAAAAATTTACCTTTTTCATGTATGGCTGAAAATTGATCTTTTTTATTTTTAAATTCGCCTGTTCAGTTGTAAATTTATCTTTCTCAGTTCAAGATTCAATTATTTTGTTGAAAATTCATGTATAGTTTGTTAAAAATTCGTATATTTTGTTAGCAAATTTAACTTATTTCTTGAAATTTTATCTTATTGGTGAAAAATTAATTTCTTTAGTCAAATATTTAACTATTTTGTTAATTTTGTCTGTTTTGCTTGAAAGTTATTTTACGAACTGAAATTTTAAGTATTTTTTTTTTAGAGAATTTAACTTTTCAGTTGAAAATTCATGTGTTTGGTTGAAAATTAAATTTCTTGGTTAAAGATTTATCATTTAAGATGAAAATTCACTTTAACTATTTCATTTTTTGTGGAAAATTTACCTTTTTTCATGGAAACATAATGCTTTTCATTAAAAAATGTTTTGTTTTTTAGAAAATTGAAATATTCTTTTTTTTAATGTTTCTGATTAAAGATTCATCACTATGATTAAAAACTAATTTCTTTGGCTAAAATTCTTTTCCTTTTAGTTGGAAATTAATTTTCTTAACTGAAGATGTAACTATTATATTTTTGATTGAAAATTTATATTTTTAGTTAAAAATTAAATAATTTTTCTGAAAAATCGTTTTTTTGTTTTGTTTTTCAGTTGCAAATTCATATGTTTAATGAAACGGTAGCTTTTTTATTAGAAAATTTATCTTTTGAGCATAAAATTTAAGTATTTTATTGTATATCCATTCTAATATTGTTGAAAATCGATTGTTTTAACTTAAAATTTAATACTTCTATTTTTGTTTTTAAAAAATTATTTTTTCTGATAAAAAAAAACTAATTTGTTTTTAATTCGTGATTTTTTCTGGCTGATTGGTTAAAAATTTATCTTTTGGATTTGAAAACTCAACTAAATGTGTTTAAATTGTTTTAGAACGAAAATTTTTTTGCAGTAATATTATTAATCTTCTAGGTGTATGGTCTGCTTTCTATTGTAGATGTTGATGTTGTAGCGGCCCTGAATAAGATGCTATTTAATGAAAAATTAAAATTATGTAATTATTATTAATAAAGATAGAAAATAGGATTGTTTAGATCCTAATTCAAAATGCTTATAAATACTCATTGAATTCTCGAAGCACATAGAGTTCGAGGATATTCTCGAGCGCATTCTCATGCTTGTGAGAACTTCTCCGAGCACTTAAACTCTTTAGAACACTAGAGATACCACCATTATGTTTCAGGTCAATCAGGCGGTTTGGAGCTCCTGCCTCTGTGAGTACGTCTGTTTTACCACTACTCAGATCAGACTGATCTGGTTTTTGCCAGAAACCTTATATAGATCTTGAATAGAACTCGAGATTAGTCTGTAAATAAACTATTTCGGTGTAAGTATCTTAAGTGCTGCTTGACAAACTTCTTCCAGTTGATATTTTGACTTGGAAAACACTAGGGAATTTCTACGTGTCCAAATCACAAGGTGCCATCTTGGCAGACACAAAAGACAGGTTTCCTACATCAGAGGGCGTTGATGTTCCCAATACTATTTATATGAGATTCTTATCGGGTACTACTAGGAAAAATTTGAGACGTCAAATGGAAAATCATTTGATGCCAGAAACGAGCTAAATTGGGAGGTCAAAAAGGCCCCAGACTGAAAGCAGCACACTAAATGAAATGAGGGAAGAGAAGATGATGCGACAGAAGGGCCAAGCAGTCTCTTATATCCAGACCTGGCAATGCCCCCTTAAAGTGATTATAATTACCGAAGGGTTTCCAATAACCAAAATCGTTGCGACGAGGTCAAGGCAATTCAAGCAACATTAAAAAAGAAAATCGATGTCCTACCTGGAGTAGTAATCTCAAGATAAAAGTATTGCCGTTTAGAAAATTATGCTTTTATCGTAATCTTTATGGACGCAGTATCCCGAACTTAGCTCATCTATGCTTTTGACGGATTACCTACAGATTTATTATCATGGAATATCCTTGGAACCAACATCAGTACTTAGGAGTATATCAATTTGTACTGCGATTATGAAAGACAGAGGATATCGAATTTAGGCATGTTTCGTTTTTGGGGCGGCTGGAAAGAAGAAGAGAGAGTGGAAGAATTATCCCAATAAGATCAGAATGATCAAGAGCAAAGATCTCCCAAGGCCAGTAAAATTACTGGTTTGGATTAATGGTATATCCGTAAAATCTACATCAATACTGAAGGTGCTAGGAATCCAAGGTGGGTAGTCAAGCTACCCAACATGTAATAAATCCAAAACCAGAAGTGGTGGAGAGTCTCAAGCAGATAGGCTGCAAGCCTCACTATTATTTGAAGAAGATTAATATGAAGATCCTCCCAGAAAACAAAGTTACACCCATAGACCCGAATAGAACCGGAAGTTCAAAGGGGCAATAAACGTCCCTTTCTCAGGCTGGGTATTATTGACATAAAGATTCACCAGGCTAACACTTAAGTTAGCACTTTATATCAGGGTTGATACATTGGCTTACTAAACTTCTTTTCTAGCTATATTGCAGCAATATGGAGTGAGCACCATTTACGAGGCTACACAGTAAAAACAAATGGCGAATCTAACGCTAATTTTAAAGCTCTATTTCCCTGCAACAAAAATTAGTCTTCGTAGTATGAATAGTACCTTTACGCAAGGTTGCAATTAGCATCTGAGGAATAGAGAAATCTGGCGGAATACCTAATATTTAGTTAGCCTAAATCTAATTATTAAGATTCGTATTATATGTAAAGGACAATATATATTTGAAAAATAAAAATGAGTTAGGTTTATGCTAAATAAGTTGCTTTTGCTGCGAAGAGTTCGAAACTGTAATAAAAATTTCTTAAATTTGCTGAAAGGCAGTTCGCTTCTAATCGGTGATATCAGTTTTGGCTAAATCCGTAAACAAATAGCTATTCTAAAAACTGACTCGTATCAAGTGCAAATATCTCAGAAGAAAAAAATTTATCTGTTTATCCTAAGAGAGTCTCTTCGCCACCTTGGACTCTGTATCAAGGGCTCTCGATGTGACTTTTGCTAAGGATGACGTTGTCAACCTTTACAGAGTCATAAAAGCACCCTCACTGACTCACTCCACTTCTCCCCCGATC
>JAAAKG020133508.1:0-14143 GCA_010014905.2 Druon quercuslanigerum | reverse complement strand
CCTACCGAGTGAGTCACGCCTACCCCGAAAGGGAAACGGCTTAATGGTGTAATAATAATAATAATAATAATAATTATTATTATTATTATTCGGAGTTGAGACCGTTACAGCCCCTGACGCTTGGGTGATCCCGTTTCGTCCCCTTGTAAGCCTTAAGAGTGACACCATAGCCATCTCCATAGGGAGAAGACCGCTGCCACGCTGTTGGCTGACATTTCAGACTCATTGATGCAGATACTGTCTGTGATATATATACTATCTGGACCGAGAGTCTTTCTAAAGACTCCAGAGGCCACTTGATTCTGGCAGGGGTAACAATCTCGTTAGCTAGCCGCCGATTCGGGCCCAGTTGGGCCACAGGCAACTTTCATTGCCGCGAAGGGACCCTCCCCTCTTCTGCTAACTTTGTAAAGCACGGAAAATGTGCCTTGATCAGATGAGCAAAGGTGGTCCCCTCCGATTCTGAGTATCCCCAGCTGGGCAATTTTAGAGTGCCGAGAATAGCCTTCGGATTTCGAGAAAGCAGCTTATCCAGTCTAGCTGCCGCTGCTCCTTTCTCGATATCTCTGCAAAAGTTGGTCCAGCTTTCATGCTTTTTCATACGTATTGCACTCCTATATTCATTCCTCATTGTCCTGAATGAGGTCCCAAGGTCCCCCGCTTTTCCAGTATTGGCACGTCTGAACCTCTCTCTGGTTTCTCTGCGAAGCTCTTCGAGTTTCCCATTCCACCAGTGTGTCTCCTTTCGAACTCTTGAAGGTTACTTTCATAAGTAGGTTTTAAGGCTTTCGTGAAAGTCTCGGCCGCCATCTCCAGAGTGTTCATGTGTCTAATTGACCTGGGCACCTCTGAGAGTGCACTTCTTAGTTCCATGGAAAACAGAACCCAGTCCGTTCTTCTTGGATTTCTGGTTTATTTAGGGCCAGAAACGGGCACAATGGATTCCAACTCGAACTCTATCTGTGAGTGATCTGAGAGAGTAGGTGCATCTGAGACTCAACACTTATTGATATTATCTGTAAAACTACCGGTACAGAGAGTGATGTCAATGACTTCCTCTCTGACCGAGTTATGAAATGTCAAGATGTTCCCCGCATTAAGAATATCTAAATCAGTAGTAATTAGGTATTCCACCAGGTCGTTACTTCTTGGGTTGACGTCCATGCTACCCCACAGAGTATGGTGGGAGATAGCATCGCACCCCAACAGAAGAGTAAGGCTTTCATATGGAAAGTAAGCCGATCCCATGACTAACCTTCCTATTCCTTTTGGATCCGTCAAATCCATCAAATCCCTGGCAAACAGCTCAAGCAGCAGGAGGAGCAGGCTCGGTCAACTCCTGTAGTGAGAAGTGGCGAATTTTCAGAACTTAGGCGCGGGGAATGAGAGGCAGTTAGGGTTGCCAAATTAGTTGGGTTGCCCATCGCAGATGGCACTGACCCGCGACACCGAGATGGAAAAAGCGCGTGCGCGACAATTTGAATTTGTTTGTTGTTATGTTATGATGTCACATGGTGTAGACGCGTGAATTAAAAAGTCATAAAAAGTTTCGTTAGAATGCATCCAAAAAACTATGCAGTTAGTGACTGTGATGTAAAAAAAATAGAAAGAAGGAAGTTATAGGGTACAAGTTTCCATCGCGACGAACTATAGGTCTGCAGTAGCTGCAGGCTACAGGGAATGCAGCGTTGAAAAATGTACCGTATGAAACCATAACCTCCAAAAGTTCAAAAACATTCCTGTATTTATTTTGTTTCACAACAAATAAAGGCAAAATGGAGTTAATGAGAAACAAGAATTGAGAAATAGGATGCTAATTATCCTTAATTTCACATTTTGCGTTTCTTATATGCTTCATTTTGTCTTTATTCTTACTTTTTTCTTTAATTTTTTAAGGATTTAATACATGTAAGGAAGGGGCATACACATATTGTTGGGATGCTCATCGCAGATCGCTCTGAATATGGCCATTTTTTACTGCAGGAGTTCACCGAGCCAGGGGAGGACGTTGATTTCATTCGCCAGTATGCAAGCCCTTGGATTGGCCGCCTTGGGTTCCCTATAACAAAAAAATCAGCCTCATCTTAACCCCTAATAGCACCCCGTACTAACCAGGGTTCCTAGATTAGCGAGATGCCTGTGTGCTTCGCAGCCATGCCCCTCTGCGTAACTGCAGAGGCGCCTTTGCTGTGGTGCAAGTTAATTTTGGTAATGGTCAGAAGGCGGGCAGTCATTTATGTCTGTTCCCGATCTCCCAGTACGACGGCAGGCTCCTCCTGAACATGGCTGGCAACCTTAAAGTTGACCTGTCCAAAGTTGTAGAAGGGCCTGTAATTGAGGCCTCGCCTGAGACTCAGGAATTTGCACAACTAGGATTGGTGTTGGTTGGTGTTGGATAAGAGGTGTTTGGTTCCTCCTTCCGCCGTGTCCTCTTCCTGAGGCCTATCGTGCCGGACAATTTGCTAGCACGCTGTCTTAAGCGAGGGGTTGAATTCCTTTAACCGACGGAGCACCACCGACGGGTCCTCCAGTTGCCTCGGGAACAACGCCGTAGCTTTCACCATCTTCTGGAGCAACTTCACTCCACCCACCTTAGGAGATTCGCCTTACCTAGGCTTTGTCTCGACCACAACTTTATGTACTCAAGCTTTAGCTGCGGGTGGGCTGCCACAAATACAAAGAACTCTCCTCTAGAGAAGGAGGTCCTGATTTTCGGCCATTGATCTGGGGACACTCTTTCAAGTGCCCTCTAGGTAGCTTTCTTGTAAAGTTTAAACTGCACTGTAGTGAGCAGCGAGTCTAGGCAGGTCGTATCCATCACCACCGCCATCAGGGGGTCAGCCCTCTGAGCGGCCGTGAGTCCAAACCCCTAAGACTCCCTTTTCGTCGGTTGTTGGGGCGCCTTTTGCCTCTTCACAGGCTTAGCCCCTTGCTTGTTTGTAAATGATAAAAATAAGTGCACCAACGTAAAGCTAATGAGAATAATAAATTATGACATAAAAGAGTCACGGTTTTTACAGTTTTTTTTTCACTCCCTTTCTAATGAGTATAATGATTTTTTTTTAATTAAAAATTTGTAATTATGAAATAAAAGTAAAAAAACTTTGATGTTTTTGGGAAAAAAGGCAGTTTTTGAGAAAATACCATCCGCCTGCACAAGTACGCTTAAATAATTATTTTTTATATCACGATTCTTAAAGCAAAAAACCTAAGTCCAATCAATTTGTGCCCTTCATTTTTTAGGTTGAAATATTTATTTCTTCAAAAAGTTTATAATTATTGGAAATTGCGTGATTAGAGTAGTTACAAATCGCCAAAACACAATGAATTTTCTAGAAAATTACTTATCACTTTGTTTATAAACAGAGAATTAAAATCCGATTTTCAGCCTCTGAGGTTTCAAACAAACTATTTTTTATAAAAGTAAAATTTATTTTTGACTTTCATTTTTAAAAATCATTTCTTTAATTTTTTTAAATATTTTAATTTTTTGAGTGGGGGCACGCGAGTCATAACGCGTTTCATAATATATGCCTCTAAATCACACACATTTAAAATGAAAATTTAAAAAAATCAAAAAGGTGAATGAAATAAAAAATGTTTGTTCCTATTGGTAGATTTTCATTTCAGTTAGTAACAGGGAGTTTTCTAAATTGCAGAATATGAATGAATTTCTCTTGTTACTACTTTCTGACTGGAAGTGTTTCTTCCTGCATTTTTAAGACCAGATATGGCACACGTAAACTCACTGATGTATTTCTTTAAAAATCCATATTTTTAAATCTTTCAACACAATTTTAACAATTCTGACCAAGCGGAAAATGTGAGGAATGAGCGAAAAATTGATTTAGTTTATACTTTTTTCAATTTCTAGGAACTATATTGATCCTAATGTCCCAATGGAAAGATTAATAAAATTTTTGAAGGCTCAATAACATGCTAGGTATACTAAAACGTAACATTATCTCATTAACAATGTCTGGTCGCTTTAGGAAAATCTGATTCAGTGAACTATCATATATTGCATTAACATTTTTCTGTCATCTATGTGTGTTGAAATTATAAAAAATTAGTGGTTTATTACCATTATTGTCAGACCGTCTGGCCGTGAGACACAACAATTGGACACCACCAATCTCCTTCCTTTTCAACGTAACCATTTCCTCTGCTAATCCACTTTCCTTTTTTGTTCTTTTCTTCTATTCTTTCATTCTTCAAAAGTTTCCTCTATTCAATGAAGATATTTAATATTTATTTAAACAATATATTACTACAGGTGAATTAATAATTCTCAATGAGTTAATTTCAAGTTAAGATACGAATATCGCACTGTAATCATTGTTATCATAGGATTATAAAGGCAGCCGTATCGGCATGCGAGTACACATAGTTAATAATAATATATAAATAAATTTGGAACTTGACTTTTATCTCCAGAGACTTTACGAGGTTTCAAAAAACACAAGAAGCTTTAGCTTTGAAAAAAGTTATATTTATTATTATTTTTATAACCCAGGCAGAAAAATTATATATAGTTTATACATAGTGTGAAGTATTGTATATAATCTTTCCGTCTGGAAATTCATAATATTGAAACCCCTAGCAAAAATAATAATAAAATTTCTAGTTTAATTCGGGGATCTTCTTAATTAGCGTCATTTGAAGCTGGCTAATGGTTGCTAAATAAACCTTTTCCGATCATTTTAGGTTTCTTTCAATAATATTTAGGGTGTTTCAAAAATGCATCGCAAAATAATTTTTTGTATGCTAGAGGGCAACGACTCCCCACCCATTTAATTCCAAATCCGAAAAAAGAAATTCCCTAATTTTTTATTTTTTTTTATATCAACAGGTTCCGGGTTTGACTTTGAGTTTTCCATTTAAAATGCATGGGGAAAAATAAATTTTTTGAATTTTTGTAATAATTTTTAAGGTCTGGGAAAATACGACGGGAAAGTATAGAGGCGTGTAAAGAATTATCCAACGAAGAATTTCATGTATGAGACATATGGGTTATATAACCCGAACACACCCCCACGAATCCCTAAAAAATACCCTTCAAACCAAAAATGTCATTTTGGTCAAATTTGTCAGAAAAATTTACAAATTTTGTGGAAAAATGATGATTTAAACAAATTAAAGGTTGTTCAAAATAATGAAAAATTATGTTTTTTTTTTAATTTTGAATTATGAAAATATTTTTAAATTAATTTATGTTATCATATGCATTATTATATATAGTTTAGTATACATTCGCGCTTTTCTAAGTCAGGGTCAAAATTATGACCCTATACGTAAATGCGATCCCTCTTCATGCGGTTATCCACATATAATCCTATATAAAAAAATTAGTGCAACGAAATTAACTTTAATAACAAAGACAATAATATTCTTTTTGTAACATTTTGACCAAATGTTTTAAAATGACAAAAGGACTCTATTCATTATCCCCTGACAACAAAAAATCTATTTCATGGTGCAAATTATTTCTGAATGTTTCCAAACATTATTCATAAAAAAGACGTTTTATTATCTTTCACTGGGATTCTAAATAATTTTTTCAATCGTATATATTTAGGATTTCAAAAGATGTAATTTTTAAGTTGCTTAAAAGCTTGAAGATTGAAATTTTCGAACCATATCCAAACTCAAGAAGTAATGAATTTAGAAGATTCAAAAAATTTCCGAACAGTAACACGACAATAATTACCTTAATCTCTATAGGACAATAGACCCAGGGATCTGTATTTCCATTTTTTCTTAACTAAAAATTTTATTAAAAATATATATGATTATAAATTCTTGTTAAAACTTGTTCCATTAAGTGGTATCTGATGCATCTGTGCGAGAGAAGCTTATAATAAAAATTTTATCATTCTTCTTGTAAAATACAATGTTGTGAAATCAGGGTACAAAGTATCTGAATGATTCTACTTTAAAAATTTGTTTCGAGATATGTTTTTATATGCTTTAAAATTAAATTTTGCAATGAATTTTTTAACGTACTTTTTTCATGGATGATTTTAGAGGCAAAAGTTTTCATCGGAATTGTGGAAGTAATAAATTCTTGACAAAATGTATATTTATAAATATTTCGAAACAATTAATTTAAAAGCTTTTTTAGAAATATTAAAAAACATGATAAAACTTTCTCTTTTTATATTTAAAAAGATTATATAACATTAAAAAAGGTTTTCAAAATTATAAAAAATGAACCTGGAAGATTTTTAAACAATTCTAGTAATAATTTGAATTTTGAAGAGAATTCAAATATTTTTAACTTTAAAATATCTCCAAACGTTTATAAAATATTCTGAATTTTTTTAAATCGGCAAAAAGTATTAAATATCTTTTATAGTACGCAAATTTTTCTTAAAAAATGTCTAAAATCTTTTTAAAAAATTCTGAATTTTCTCGCAAAATCTAGGAGAATTATATTTATGTAACCTTAAAGCGAATAAGCAAAATTCAAATCTTTATGTTTTAAAATTTTTCACTAAGATTTCATTTTTTGTGGAACGTTTAGCTACTGGGTTGAAAGTTAAAGTACTTTGTTAAAAAATCCCTTGTTTGCTTGAAAAATCATGTTTTTAGTTTAAAATTCATATCTATGATTGAAAATGAAACCATTTTGTGGTGCAAAAAAATTTTGTGCAGAAAATCAATCTTCTTGGTAGAAAATTCGTCTTTTTGGTTGAGAAATCAACTATTTTGTTGAATTTTCTTTATAATCCCAATTTTTTGGTCGAAGATTCATCATTTTAGTTTAAAATTTGCATTTTTGGCAGAAAATTATTCTTTTTGATGTAAAATTCATGTATTTAGTTGAAAAGTCAATTAGATGGTTGAAAATTAACTTTTTGTGGAAAATTCATATTTTTGAGTTAAAAATTGAAACTTTTTTGTAGAAAATTCGTCTCGTTTAAACAATAATGCATGCTTTTTGGTTAAAAATTTATTTGCTTGGAAATTACTTTTTTTATTTGAGAATCCAAGTATTTTGTTGAAGAATAAAAATTTGTTTAGGCTGAAATAATAAATATTATTTTTTGCAATTATTCATCTTTTTGGTTTAAAAATTTAACTATTTGGTTAAACATGAACTTTTTTGTTGAAATTTTGATTTGACATCTAAAAAATGTAATAACCTTTTTGAATTTTCTGAAGACTCTTAAGGTTCCTATATTTATATAGTCTTAAAGCTAAATAAACATAAAAATAATTAATTATAGGAAATTTTATTGTGTATTAAATGATTTTAAATCGAAAATAAATGAAAATTGTGTTTAAAATCAGCATAAAAAATGCAACTATCTAAAATTGTTACGTTAGTAATTAAATGTTCTCTTCAAGTTTAAATTGGTTACAATTTTATAATTCTGAATTTTAAATGTCGAAGGCTACAATATTAAATTTTCTGTTTCATAAGCTTTAGTTTTAAAATTAAAATTGTAATAAAAATGTAAATTTTTAAAATGTCATAAGCTTTCACTTTGAAAGATTTAATTCAGTTTTAAATTTTTAAGTTATTAAATGTTAGTCATTTTGAATTTAAAATTATTCAAAATCAAAAGTTTTCAATTTTTAAGTATTTAATTTTAAATTCTTTTGATGACATATAATACAATTTAAAGTGCTTTATATTTTAAATGATCTGATTTTCAAAATTTAAATTTAAAAATGTTTAATTGTTATCG
The DNA here is from genome assembly GCA_010014905.2 of Druon quercuslanigerum. Lineage (NCBI taxonomy): Eukaryota > Metazoa > Arthropoda > Insecta > Hymenoptera > Cynipidae > Druon > Druon quercuslanigerum. The sequence goes on along the minus strand of JAAAKG020133508.1, from coordinate 6,446 downwards.
TTTTAAATTTTTTGAAATTTTAATCAGAAATAATTAAATTTCAAAGTCTTCATTTCAGCACTAAAAAATGGTTAATTTTAAACTTTTTGAATTAGGAATTATACCATTAAACGTCTTTCTATTGAAATTGTTTAATTGTTTCAAGTTAAACATAAAAATTTTTAGTTTTCAGAGCCTAGGTTTTAAAATGCTTTAATTTCAGATGCAAGATCAATTCTTCCTCATTCCATTCGAAAAATTGTCTTTTTCAAATTTTAAACTAATCTGAAATAATTTCATTTTGAAGATTTTCGAATGAATATCGTTCCATATATTTTTTTTATATTTCAAACGCTTTCAACACAAAATTATTAGTTATTACTACAAAAATGATTAAAACATCATATTTTAATAATGGATTTTTTAAATAGTTTATACTTTTATTATTAGGAAACAAAACCTCAGAGATGTTAACGCGTGCATTTACTGCTAGTCTATGATAAAACACATCTCTGTATTTTTCTTTATCAAACACAAAAATTAATAAGATTGGCCTAGTAGTCTCGGAGAATAAGTAACAGAACTATTAGGCACTGTATGTGTAAGATTGTTAAAAAAATGTTTGAAAAAATTAATTGTAAAATTTTAATTTTAATCAAATGAAAACATACCTTGAAACAGAGTTTTACCGTGAATCGGAAGATTTTTTTGAAAATTTAAAATACGATTTTCAAAATTCAAGCAAAAGTTCTCTTGGCCACAAAAATTTTTCTGCCTTCCTAAAACTTAGAGGAGATCTTCTTTATATTAGGCCTTTTCAATTTTTTAATCAAATCACCGCAACTTTCTAAATTTTTATTTTTGATCAAAAGGGGATACGCGTGGATTCAGCCTGAGAAGTATTGTCCTGAAAGTCAATTTTAAAAATCGTACGAATTTCAATTTTAAGAACTGATTCTCGCAGAGAATTTGAAAGCGAATTTTTTTTTTGCAAAAATTTGTAAGTTTTATAGTTTCTGAATAGATTGGTAAAAAGAAATCAATCTTTTTTCACTTAAACTCGTCCTAAATTAGCCAGTTTTGGAAATTTTTAGATTCTGTTGACAGTAAATTGCGTGTTAAAGTCTTCTTGAACTAAGAAAAACCTGAATATTTTTATAAACAAGAAAGTTTTAATTTTTCTTTGAAACTTTGTAGAAATCATGAATTTCAACCTTCAAGCGGTTCGTTTATCGAGCGAATTTCAACCAACGGAAAAGTTCCAGCGACAAAGTTGTTGATTAAGGTTCAAAGATGCTTTCTAAAAAGGTTTAGATCAATCGCATTAATGGTTGAAAAATTATGAATGTTTTAAATTACAAGAAAAAGTCTTGACGCTGCCCTATGCACGTGCCTCCTTGGTTACGAACGAGATCCCAAAAGTTTTTATGTACTTTTTCTTGTTGAAGATTTAAAAATTTTTGGTAGCATTTTTCTCCACAGCAGAATTTAATAGGTTTAAAAGATCTCTCTTGGATTATAATATCTTTAAAACCGGCTATCTTAGTTTTCGACTTTGTATGGTATTACTTTCCCTGAAATAATAGCAAAATAATGATGCTATAAACTTCTTCATCAAAATATTAAAATAATAAATTTAGGCTACCTATAAATTGTTAAATAAAATGTATTTAGGAAATCAAGAAACAAATAGTCCTAAAATATTAAATTTATGATAAAAGATTATTAAAAAAATTTTAATAACAGTTATTAATCGTACCTCATTTCTGGAAAATTTTTTTCTATTTTTAAGCCATAACTCTTCATGCCTATATATTTTTCTACCTCGATTCATTTTGCGATTCTTTCTTAAATTAGTAGGGTATTAACTAAAATAAACCTGTCACAAAAATAATACTTTTGCAGGTATTCTAAGAAATAATCTATTCACTGCTTCTTCGCTTTATTTATAATATATTTTAGAAGAAAACTACAAACGGATATTATTTTTGTTTTGGTATCCGACTTGACCTTCACGTCCGCTGCAACACGTTCGTAACCGAGGAGGCACGTGCATACGGCAGCAGCGTCAAGATTTCCGTTTGTAATTTAAGACACTTATAATTTTTCAATCATTAAATCGATTGAACTGAAAATTTCCAAAAAACTTCTTTTAACCTTAATAAACAACTTTGTTACTGAAAGTTTTTCGTTCCTTGAAATTCGCTCGATAAACGAAGCGCTTGAATGTTGAAATTCATGATTTTCGCAAAGCCTCACAAAAAAATTAGCAACTTTTTTGTTTATTAAAATATTTACGTTTTTTTTCTGAGCTTGTTTTAAAATACTTGAAAATGTAATTTAGTAATAATTAAATTGACAAATTCTGGAAATTGACTGAGTTAGCGCAGGTTGAAGTGAAAAAATATTGAAATTTGTTGTTGTCGAAAAATCTAGTTTTTATCATTTACTTCAAAAACTGTAAAACCTACAAATATTTGCTAAAGGAAAAAAGATGTGCCTTAAAATTCTCTACAAGTACCACTACTTGAAATTAATATTCAAACTATTTTAAAAATTGACTTCCTGAATAATAATTCTCAGGCTAAATCCACGCGAATTCCCTTTTGATCCGGGGAGGTTCTATTATTTTGATGTGTCGGAAACAAATTTAGAAAATTTAAAAGAAAATTTTTCAAGATTTTATAAAATATTAAGAAAAATTGAAGTAGCTATAAGAGGAATTAGAACTTTTAGAATTTTTAAAGAAGTCAAAAAAATATTTAGAAATTTTCGGAAAATTTTCCCACTTTCAAAAAATTTTAAATTTATTCAAAAAATTTTTAATATTTTAAACTTTTTCTTTTGTTTCAGATATTTTAAAATCTACATATTTTTACATTTTTAAAAATCTTTTAAAGCTCAAAATTATGTTTCAATCTTTTCAAATCTTCTCAATATTTCTTGAATTTACTCGAACGCTTTTAATTGTTCAACTTAGTCAAATTGAAGCGTTTTCTTTAAAGGTTTCTCCACTATCTTCAGAAATTGTAAAAAGCATTCTAAGTGTTTTGATATCTTTTTCAATTTTATCTTAAAATTCATTTTTCAGCATAAAAAATCATAATAAATTTACCCATGAATCTTAAGAAAATTCACTTTTTAATGTTTGCAGAACTTCTACAATTGATTATGTTTTAAAATTAGTAGAATTTGTAAAAAAATTTTGTTAACATTCTTTACGAAATGTTTTCAAGATGTTTAATATTCTCTTAAAATTAATTTTTCAAAATAAAAAATCATGTTAACTATTCCGACAATAACAGTGTAGCGCAAGATAAATATAAATAATATTGTCTAGGAATTCGCTTTCGATTTCAATGAAAATAAATAGTATAATGCTGTTAAAACTAAAAACGATTTATTTATTTCTAAACTTTTGGTGTACTAATATTTTTTAAATTGAAAAATTTTGTTACATTCGGTAAGTACTTAGGCATGCTTTCTCACTAAAGAATACTTTTTAAATTTTTTTTTGATAGAGGAAAACAGATTTACAAGGTCCAAAATAGTGTTTGAAACTACTATTTCTTATGTTTTCTTATTCACCTTTTTCTGAATCTTAAATATAGGTAACACTACTAACGAGAAATCAGTTAACTAATGATTTTTTTTTAATCCCAGGCGGAAAAATTATACATATTATTTTCTTGTACATATAGCTGTTCCGCCTGAAAAATTAAATCATATAATAGAAATTTCCGTTTAAGTATAACAAAACAAAATTTATTTTTGATCGCAATTCCACATGCCAAGGCTTAACTTTGAGACCGTCTTGAAGACAACCGCCCATAAATGAGCAATCATGGATCTAAAATCTTTTGCTACATTCTAATATTACATTAAAATTTTTCAGATTTACGATTTAATACTACTCCTTGAAAATACCAATTATTTTTATACCGAATCTGTAACTTTCAAACTGATATCTTGATTAGGTATTGAAATATTACATTTATTTTACGCGAAAATCCATTTAAATGGTTCAGATTAGTTTCAGATTAGGGAAGATTAGGGAAGATTTAATTTTAAAAATTATGTTTAAATTTCCATCATTGAAGCATCTCTTTGTAGTGATGTATAATTTCTACTTTGTATCAAGTTGTTAAAAAATGTGACATTCGAATAATTCAATAAATTAGACGTAATCCTTTTGTACAGTCAACAGCAATTGAAATAATATGAAAATTTTAATTGTGTCATGTATTATAACCAAGAAAATAAAATCAGACGATTATCATATTCACGAACAGTGAATATTTACCTGATTTCGAAATTACTGATTTTGAGTTCCAGCTAATTTTTATGTTCGGCCTTAACCAGATTCGAGATAAGAAATCTCGTGTGAGTGAATCTGCGATATTCAGAAAAAAGAATTCTTACGGAGAATATTCAATAGTTGTTTCAAATGTTTCTTTTATAAGGCCATATTTTTATAATAAAAAGAAAACAACATTGTTATGATTTTGATGAAACTGACCGAATATATTTTTAAGGATTGTTTCTTTAGCTATAGTTTCACCTATCATCTATCCGTAACAAAATTTTTATTTCCCATTACAGATTCATTACTTAAAATAAGTTAATTCATAAGTGGATCCATTTTAATATGTTTAATAAATTTAAAAAAAGGTGAAATTAAAGAGAGTTTTCGCATTTGATTTATTTAACAGCCTGACAAAATTTAACAGCCAAAATTTATTTTTTATTAATGGATTTCAAGCTACCTCGCATGAATTTTCATTGAAATCTTCTAAATTAATGAAATTTTCGAATGTTCAGATTAAAATAAAATTTAAAATCCTAATTAACTTTTAATAATTGAGTTAATAAGCAGAATTCTTGAAAATAAAATCAAGAATCCAACGACCAAATTGGGACAATCACCATAAAATGTTATATAATTAATTAAATTTTTGAATTTTTACCTCTAATTCGTATTCTGTGATTCGAAGACTTACTGACTTTCATAAAAATCTACTAAATTAAACAAAAAAATTAGAGTAAATTTTCAGAATTTTAGAATTTTGACAATAAATCATACTTTAACACGCCATTATTCATCACCTTCATGGAAATACAGAAATATAATGAAATTTAAAAAATGTAGGTGATTATTTCGAATTTCTGCCGCAAATTGGATTTCTCCCACTCGGAAACTCCTTCATTAGTGACTCTGAGGAAAATCCACAAACTTATTAAATTTTTTCAGACATTTATATGGAAATTTGGAATTTTTAAATTCAAAATAGCTTACTTAATTCCGCGGATTTATTAAATTTTTTCAAAAATGTTAGTCTCTTTTTTATTTTAGAATTTTGCAAATTATTTTTATATTACTGGTAATATAATGCAGGGATGATTGAGAAAATTAGCAAATTTTCTCTGTCTAAATGTAGTATCTATTTTTTATTTTATATATAATTTGTTTATAAAATTACCAAATATTAATGTGAGCCATTTATTCCTAAAATATTACTTTACAAATTAATAATCGATAATATTCACTATTTGTTATAATAATTTTTTGATAACAAATAATATTTTTATCAATCTTTTCCGCTTGCACACACCCCTTTGAATTAAAACAAAGAGATACTGAGAGTAGAAACGTTGTTTACCAAAAGATAGAAGAAAAAGGAAAGAATAAAAATTTGTTCTCTATTCGCATTAACATAAAATTTTAAACAATAACAGTGCAAAACTCTTTTGCACATATCAGTTTTAAATTTAATTTTAAATTTTTTTATCAAAAGCAAAATCTAAAATCACTTAAAAAATTGCGTTCTGAAAGTTATTTGGCTGAATTCGCTCTACTGTGCAAGCTGCTTTTTTAAATTTCAGAATTGTAATACCTATACAAGAGTACTCCTAACTTGGAAAAAATCTATAAAAAATCATTAATTATATCGTTTAGTATACCAGATAAATATTATATTGAATATAAAAGTTATATGTAAGTCTAGATTTATTAAAGTTTTACACATTTAATTTCTTTGAGTCAATAAGCCTATTACCTACAACAATTAGTGAACAAATTGAAATGTTACGTCAACTGAATAAAAATCAATTTTATTCACAATTAAAGGGCCGGATCGCATAAACGCGTATAGAATTTTCTCGTGTGAAATCATAGTCCCCTGGAGGCTTCAGAACAAATTTTGGATTTAAAATTTTTGAAGGACATATCTGGACGTGAAATTTTATTGTGCATCTTTTTTCATTTAGACAAAAAGTTGTGACATTTTTAGTTTTCGAAAGAAAACCAAAAAACGGACTTTCTTGAAAAACTTGATTTTAATCCGTTTTTCAGTTCCACTCGTGCTCAGTGCTTCAGTTTTGAAAATTTTGAATGAAAATTTTAGGAAATGTGCTTTAAGATGTCCTTCGATTGACAATATGATAGGAATTCAAAACCGTTGTTTTCA
>JAAAKG020133507.1:0-14144 GCA_010014905.2 Druon quercuslanigerum | reverse complement strand
AAAAATAGTTTAAATCTATATATATATATATATATATATATATATATATATATTTACCAAAAGAATCTAGATTGAAATATACATATCCTAATTTACAATTACAGAGTTGCTACAGGTCAGGCAAACCCTGACAGAATCAGGGAATTTTCGACAAACTAAAGTTGAAGTTAATTTTATTATTATCGTTAAAAATCGAAACTATTTGGTTTAAACTTTATCATTTTTTGTTTGAATCAAACTACTGTTGCTATAAAATTAAAATCCTCTTTGGTTGAAATATCAAACAACCCCTTTTTTTCGTTGAAAAATCATCTTTTTTGGTTTAAAATTTAACTATTCAGTTTGAAGTGTAAGTACTTTTTTAACAGTTCATTTATTTGGATGATGATTGATCATTTTAATTAAAAAACTTTTTTAAAATTTCAAACTCGTACATGTATGATGCAAAATTTACCTTGTAAGTTAAAAATTCAAATACTTGGTTTGAAATTACTACATTTTATTAAGAATTCGAATTTTTTGGCGAATATTTAAAGATTCTTGCTAATTTTTGCTGAAATCTTTTCTGGAAGAGGGCGGTGGGGGAGGGAGAGAGAAATTGGTAAAGAATTCAACTATTTTGTTAAAAATTCATTCTTTTTGGTTGAAAAAAATCGTTTTTTGGATTGAAAATTCAATTTTATCGTTGAAACTTATATCTTCTTCGAAAATTCATATTTTGATCGTGAAAGGTCAACTGGAATCTTTTTTAACAGAAAATTCAACTATTTTTTCCAAAATTAATCTTTTTGATTTAACAATTCATCTGTTTTAATATAAACATCCTTTTTTTATTAAAATGCAACTTTTGGTTAAAAATTATTCTTGCTTGCTTGAATATTCAACTATTTTTTTGATAGTTTTGATTGAATGACTTGGTTAGGAAATCATTTTTTTCTTCTTGAAGATTTATATTTTTAGTTGAAAATTCATCACTTTGGTCAAAACTTGAATTTTCTTTTAATAATATTTTTAATTGATAATTCAACTACTTGGTTGAAAATTTAACTGTTTAGTCAAGAAGCCTTTTCTACCTTTTTAGTGCAAAAATCATTTTTTTGGTTTACAATTCCATGTTTGTTGGGTAAAAATGCATCAGTTTCGTGAAAAATTAATGTTGTGCTTAAAAGTCATATTTTTGTTTGAAAATTCAATTTTTTTAAAGTGAATTCGTGTTTTAGCTTGAAGGTTCAACAATGTAGATAAACTTTTACTTATTTCTTGAGTGAAAAATCTTTATTTGTTGAAAATTCGTCTTTTTGGTTTTGAAATTCTTTTTATACTAACTTTCATCTTTTCTTATTGAAATATAAACTATGAAACTTTCTTGTTTGGAATTTATCTTTTTAGGTTGAAAATTCAACTATTATGTTTCAAATTTAATTATTTTGTTGAAAATTCAAGTATTTTGTTAAAACGCCGGGAATAGTGTAAATAAAATTCTCGGACACTCTTTTTGCCAATTTATCGAAACAAATCTAATACTTACCAATCTCAAAAAGACATTTTCTTCCAGTCTTCGCATAAGATCAGGAAAATATCCTCCAACTTCTTCATGAACAGTTCCAACCAGACTGATTTGATGCAGAGGCCCGTACCTAACAGTGCCATTACTAAATGTCTTGCAAACTTGTTCCTTATACTGTAGCATCGTCGTCGTCTCAATGTCGCTGTTTCGGCCCAAAATGCCGTTCTTCACCGTCAAATTTGGGTAATTCATAGCCATGTGATCGAGAAGATCCGGCAAGTAGGCGGCAGCATTATGAACAATTCCCATGACATGATACGCATTCCCATTCGCATCCTCTCCAAATACAATCTGAAAATATTCCTGTGCCAATTCCTCAACTTGTTCATTCGTCAATACGTCAATTTCATCCTGATACATGTGCACAACAGTCGCGCCACCATTTGGATAAGTCTCTATATGAATAAAATCCTTATACTTTAATCCCTGGAGTGATTCGTGCTTTAGCGACTGTTTCTCCAGAGTTTTGCACATTTTCGTTTGTAAATTTAGCCTCATATTGTCGCCACTTGTCTTTGGCGGAGCTGGTGGTGGAAGCAGCTTGTGATTCAGCGAAAGAGAATTTCTGTCCCGCTTACACTGTATTCCAACATTTGCTCGTTTGATTTTACTACGCTTGTAGCAACGAGTGCAATGATGTCTGCCGTGTTCCCTCCTTTTGTCCTTCGAGGAGGATGAAGAATGAGATTTGCTCGGCACATTTTGATCAGCATCAGGCTTTTCTTTCGGTTCAGCTTTAATCAGGGTAGAATTTACATCAGGTAATTTGCACTCGCTTGGTTCGACCTTCACTTGGATTTTGTCCAGAGGTTCCTTCAAGCATTCTGTCACGATTTTCTTCTCCCTATTCTCGACTTTCATTTCAACGCTCTCGATGGAATCAACATCCATTTTCACGTCCTTCTGCAAGTCGTCTGTTTTCACTAGAGGACAAGGAGTTTTCTCAACGGGAGGCGTAGAGCAATTCTCGCTTTTATTGTTTATCTCTGCAACCGTGAGCTTTGCAGTGTCCATTTCAATTTTGTCAGGTGGTACTGATGAAGAACTTGATGGGATGAAAGTACCAACAAGGTCGTTCGCGACCCTCGGAGGATAATCGGGACTTTTGGGACTGCTCAAAACTTTGCCACTGCTTTGTGGACTATCAGCAAGCTGTGGCGTTTTACTGGAAACGTTCCCACATTCCTCGATTCTTACGGGAAATGAACGTTTTTTAGTTTCGCATGTCATTTCGCTACATGTTGTATCAGCCTGTAAAGAAAAATAAAAGGCCACCTTTAAAATAAAACGTTTCTCAGACATGCATAATTTATTTTTAATGTTTTTTTTTGTTATATAAATTTATTTACATTTTTTTCCAAAAGTAGGTTAGACGTTAATAGACACATTTTGCAGCATGATAATTTTAGAATCGAGATAGGAGCCCAAACATCTAGTATCAACAATGACTATAATATTCTTGTTTATTTACATTATTTCGATGTGTTGGTTAGTTTATTTGCAGCATTTAAAAGTGAAACGTTGCTATACGTACGTGGATTGAATAAGATGCAAGTTTGTCTTGTGGATACGTAGTTTCGGAATTGTCGTACTTGGTATGAGCCTTAAAAATTAAAATAAATTTTTTTTAATCCTTCAAATTACAGGCCTCATAGTCCCTAGAGGGTAAAATAATGGGACTGAAGGGTACTTTTTGTCACGGACATAAGGTACTTTTTTGAGCCTAAAAGGGCTACAAATTTAGGATAAAATTATAAGACTTTAAAACAATTCAAGTTAAATTCGAAAGAATTCAAATCATTTCAAAAAACATTTTAAAAAAATTACATTGATTTCCAAAAAACTGGAATGTTCAATTCAATTCATAAAAATTTAATGTAAATTAAAAAATCGAAGTTAGTAACAATTTAAAAATATGAAAAAAACTTAATTAACATCAGTAAGATTGAAATGAGCTTAGAAAAATTCAAGGGAATTCGAAACAATTGGATGAACTGCCTAAGAACTCAAAAAATCTATTGAGTTTAATAGAATTGAGTAAATTTAGAAGCATTTCAATTCAAGAAAATTTAAAAGAATTTAAATGAATTTTGGGACGATTAAAAAGACGTTGAAATCTTGAAAACTTTACTAATTATTAACCCAAGAAGTAACTAATAACTACAAAACAATTCAAGTTAAATTCAAAAGAATGCAAATTGAAAAATTGAAAATTTAAAGTGACTAACAAAGTTTAATTAATTTATAGCAATTTCGAAAAATATGAAGAAACTTCACTGAGTTTAATAATTTTGAAACGAGCTTACAAAAATTCAAGACAATTCAAAAGAATTTGAAGAAATACCTAAGAATGCAAGGTGAGGTTACAAAGAATTGAATAAAAACTTTAGAAAACTAAAAAAAATTCACTAAATTAAATAGAATTGAATGAATTTAGAAGAAATCAAGTAAATTAAAAAAATGCAAGCGAATCCCGTTAAATTCAAAGGAATTCAAGAGAATTGCATTTTTTTCAATTCATTTCTTTCAGTAAAATCTGAGTGAATTTAGAGGAATTTAAGGGAAAAGAAGAAGATTTACAGAAAATAAAAATGAATTTAAAAAACAATCTGAGCGAATACAAAGCAATTCAAAAATATGAAAGAATTAATTGTATTGAGTAAGTTTAAAATGAGTTTAGAAAAATTAATGAGAATTTAAAAGAATTTGATGAAATACCTAGGCATATAAGGCAAAAAATGCTTTAAAATCTTTCGAAAATTTTGAAATCCTACGAAATAATATCTCACTTCTCTAGAGTAAATTCTTTAAAATCGACTGGAAAACTGATTAAAATATCTTGAGTTATAAAAATCCTTACAATCATTGAAATCTTCAAATCCCTTGAAATTAATAAAAATAATAAATTTAAAAAATCTATTAAAAATTTCTCGGAATCTTTGAAACTGCCCTGAAATATTTCCAAAAAAGTGACTGGATAGGGACTTTGTTGAATCTCTGATTACTTTTTGCAGTTAATTCTTCCACGAATTCCCTGATTTTTGCTATTTTTTCTGAAAATCCTTGACTTTTGGAAACATATCTTGAAAACAGGGTACTTTAGGGACTTGAATTGAACATAGGGTACAATAGGGAATATAGGGACCGGTCTGTGAGACCTGAAATTATTCTTGAATTTATTTTAAAATGTAAAAAGTTGAAGAATATCAATGCTTTTATCCATAAATTACACTCTTACTTGGTATTTAAAAACAAAAGTTTAAAAAATGCAAATTAGCAGCATATCATAAGCCTAAGAATTGGCAAGTAAAGATTTAAAAATTTAATTAAACATTAAATATAGTTTTTAATTTCTTTTTAGAGTGTAATAATTCAAACTTAAAGATGTATTTCCAACTTTTTTCTCGAGCAATGATAAAAGATTGATACTATCAGCTTTTCAGTACTTTCTTTTACAAAAAGAGACAAATTTTACGAAACTTTAGATTTTATTATATTAAAATACAGGATGTCTACTCAAAACCTAGAAAAAAATTCCACGACAATTCCTGGGTTTTTCTATGTATCTCAAGTCTTATCAGGCATCATTTTTCTTAGCACGGAGCGATTCAAATATTTCGAATTTTTTAAAACAATCGACTTGGAATATGTATACAGTTTCGCAAATTTATTATGAATAATCTTTCTCTAGTTTTTAGGAATTCAATAGCTTAAGTAATTAAATAATACTAAAAAATAACAGGCTGGCCATTTTAATCAAAGAAAAAATTTCCCGGTAGTTTCCCGATTCGCAAACATTTTTCACGGTAAATGAAATTAAAAAGTCGAAGTCTAAAGTCAACATTTTTTCCATTTGAAGTAATAAAAACTAAGCTGTAAACAAAAGCACTCAAAGTAGAACTCTTGAATTTTAAACTATTAAAACTAAAGTTGAAAAGTATTTTACTTCGAAAATTTTGTATTCAAATGCTCAATAATGAACACGTATCAATTGGAAGCTACTAACTAACTGAACAATTTCAAAGTGAATGAAGTTAAAATGCCAAATAAAATTCTCTTTAACTTTTATAAATTAAAGGGTTCAAAGATTCAGATTCAGTTGCAAAAAAATAAATCCACGTATCATTTTTATTGCTTTAAATTGAAAAACCAATGAACGAATTAAATTTTTTTCAAAATTATAGCAGACCACATTTCAAAAATGGATTAAAAACCTATAGAGAATTTAGGGCTAATTAAGGGCTAATTTAATGCCCGATTGCCAAATTTAATGCTCTTTATTTAAACAAAAAAACCGGTGGTCATGCTAGCTTAACGTTAAGCTAGCAGAACCACAGGTTTTTAAAAAAAATGCGTAACATAAAAATTGGCATTAGGGCATTAAATGAGTCCTAAATTATTATGCAAATAAATAATGCCTAAGTCGTTTTTTTCTCTGTATGGTCCTGCTAGCTTAACTTTAAGATAGCAGAACCACAGATTTTGTTAAAAAAATACGGGGCTACGAATTTGGCAATGGGGCATTACGTGAGCCCTAAATTATAGAGCAAAGAAATTGTGAGAAATTAATTTTTTCTATGTGTGGTTCTGCTAGCTTAATATTCAGCTAACATGACCACTGGTTTTTTTGCTTAAACAAAGAGCATTAAATTTGGTAATGAGGCATTAAATTAGCCCTAAATGAGCCCTAAATTCCCTATTAGTTTTTTCTGATCATTTTTGAAATGCGGTCCTGTTAGCTTAAGGGACCTTAAAATGCTTCAAAATGTAGAAACATTTACATGTTGTTTTACAGTTTTTCAAATTTAAAATTATTTAAAAATTTTGTTCAGAACTTCTAAATGACCTTTTTACATATTATCTTACAATTAATTTTTTAAATCAAAAATAATTTTTAATTTTTCTGATTTTAAATGAACAGTTAGATATTTCTATAGATTAAGTTATTGGGCTTTTTCGTAACTAAAAAAAATTCAAACTGAATGGCTTAACAATGGAATATTTTAGACTGAAATAATATCTCAAATTTTATAAGTCTTTAATTACGAATATATTACTTTAAAGTTATTTAAAAATAAAAAGAGTTTATAAAGTTAAAATCGGGCTTTTACATTTGTTTAACTAATAAGACTTTCCAAATTAAACAGTGTAATTTTTAATGCTAAAATCTCGAAATTCTAAAATTGTGAACTAATTCCAAATCGTCTTGTAAAATAAATTATTATTCACTTTAAAAAATTTTAAGTACAATTGAATTTTGAAAATTATTAATTAATTTACATTCACAGTCTATCCACTAAAATGTTGTTTTTATACAAAGTCTTCGATTTTATACGCTTCTAATTTTTAATTGTTTAAATCCATAGAACTGCATTTTAAACTTCTTTAAATTAAAATGTACACTTAAAAATTAAAAATGGAAGTTTTTTAAAGTAAAAGATTTTCGAATAACGAATTCTAAACTGGATGATATCATAATTTGAAAAAGATAACAATTTAACTAATTATTTTAAAAATGGCTGAAATCAAAGTTGCACAGATTATTTTCTCTAAAAATTTGTAAAATTCTTGGCCAAAAAATAAATTTAGTGAAGTTTAAATTTGAACCAAGTAGTTTTATCTTCAAACCAAAAAATTAATTTTCAACTGAAATTATGAGTATTTAACTAGAAACAGAGAGGACTAGACAAAGATTAAATAAAGAGGATAAAATAAATATTTGTGAAAACTAAGATAAGGGTGAAGATAGGAGAAAAGAAAGGAGAGGATTTCTGAACGGGAAGGGGAGAGGAATAATTTTCTACCAAAAAATACAAATTTTCAACTAAATACATTATTTTAAACTACAACAGAACAATTTTCAAACAAATAGTTGAATTTTAAACTAAAAAAGACCAGTATTCAACTAAAAATGGAATAGTTTAATTGTCAGTTAAGAAATTATTTTTTCACAAAAAAAGACAAACAAATTTTAAACCCAAGCGATGAATTTTCAAACTCAACCATCTTCAACTTTAGCTTCATACAAATTTATCTTCAACTAGAATAGATGATTTTGAACCCAAAAAGATATATGCTCAACTATAATTATGAATATTTAACTGATTATAAAAAAATTTCAACTAGAAAGATGAATTTTGAAAAAAGAAGATTAATTTTTAAACATAAAGAATTATTTTCATCCAAAAAAAGATACGGCTTTTTAATAAAATGCATGATTTTTCAACAAAAAAGTGAATTTTCATCTAAAAAATACAAACTTTCTATCACAGAGTTGAATTTTGAACTGAAAAATATAAATCTTTAACCCAACTGATGAGATTTCAAATAAAATGATGAAACTTGAACTGGAAGATGAATTTTCAACGAAAAGGATGAATTGTCAACAAAACTTATTCATTTATAACAGCAACAAAAAAGAATCTTTAATTTAAAAAAGATCAGTTTTCAACCAAAAGTTGAATAGTTAAATTTTCAGGAAAAAAGTTACTTTCAGTCAAAGAAAAAACGAATTTTTAACAAAACAGCTTATTTTGCAACCAAAGGAAAGAGTTTTTAATACAAATAATTAATATAGATACAAAAAGACGAGTGTTCAACCAAGAAGATTAATTTCCATCGAAATAGTCGAATCTTCAGTTAAAAAAGATATTTTTTTTTCAGCCAAAAATTGAATAGTTAAATTTTTAGTTAAAAACTTAATGATTAACCACAGGTGATTTTTTAAATAAGCTGACAATAAATTTAACTGGAATTTATACATTTTTAGTTTTAAAAAATTAAATTTTTATATTAAAAAAATATCAACACACTAGTTAAAGTTTCAACTTGAGTAGTTAAATTTTCGACAAAAAATAAATAATTTTTAGACAAAGAAAAAATGATATTTTAACAAAATAGCTTATTTTCTAACTAAAGGGATGAATTTTTAATCAAAATAAAGAATCGAAAAAGTCGAATTCAACACAAAAATACGACTTTTTAGCATGAATTGAATTTTCAACTAAATAAAGTTTTTCATTCAAGAGATAGAAAAAAGTGACAAACAACTGTTCAATTTTCAAGCAAAAAAAAAAAGAATTTTTAACTAAAAGGGATAAACTTTTAAGCAAAAATAGGATATTTAAATTTTTAGTAAAAAAAATAATCTCAAACAAAAAAAACACGAATTTTTAATAGAATAGAATTACAATAGTATAAAGATAATTTTACAAATAAATAACCTTTGTCATTTAATGTTATATTTATATTTTAAAAAAAATTCCCGGACAATTCCAGGTTTTCCAGGTAGGGTAGACACCCCGTAAATATATTATACGAGTAATATATAAGATATATTTCACGATACTTACATTTGCAGAATAGGTAATAATTTCCTCTGGTGGACAGACACTGGTACACACAGCTTCGGGACATGTTTTGTTTTTTTCTAAAATTAAAAAAAATTACTTGTTTTTCAATGATTGATTATTGTTAAAGATTCATGTAGCCCTTTTTTTAAATACTCGATTTTTTCTGCACGACTCTCTTTAGTGACAGTAGTCTTTTTATATTCTTAAAAATAATCTTTGAATAAATCTCGAGTTTTGCTCGCACTCTTTCCTCAACACTTTACGTTTGAATTGGCGGAAATGGTAGTTTTTAATTGCTTCCTTGTTGAATACATTTTGCTGATAAGAACATTACGTTAATCCAAGTCTAGAAAAACGGAAAGCTTTTAACAGAGATTATTATTAAAAATAAATGTAGACTTCTGGAAAATATACATTTGACAATGGAATTTTGGTATAGATTTATTAAATATATTTGACAAAAGTTGTTAAAAATGTACAGTTACAATTTATATGATAAATTTTTAAATAAATCCATTTCATTTGAGACTTGGAAAGTTTAAATAAAGGAAACACTTTTTTTAATTCAAATTTTGATTGGAAAAAATACTCTATTCTTTAAAACATTTTTAAAAAATAAAAAATCAAGTTTAACCATTATTCTAAAATTGGTTGCATCAAACGATTAAATACTCAATTGTGTTAAAATCACCTCAAAACATACAAAAGGTACAAAAGATATTCCCGCCACTTTTATAATCTATGTTTCGAGAATTTCAAATTTGTTCTCCATTATACTTCAACACAATGTACATAAGTAAAAACCTACAAAAGTGTGCATGGCAAATAAACTTGCCTATCTTATCTATCAAGAATATTAAGATGTGGATTCCATGCCTAAAGTTGCTTCAAACAGTCTAAGACAACAAAGAAAATATTACGCTTATTTTTAACTGAAAGATGGGGCCGTCTCCTTAAATTATTATTGGATATATCTGAGAAAAAATGCACACCATTTTGTTATTAAAATTATTAAAAATTCAACAGAATTTAAGAGGATTTGATTAAATGTGAATTAAAAAGATTCAAGAATATATAAAATTTTTTGTAATCCCTTCAAATTATTGAAATCAATTAAAAATTCGTTATAAGCTTTTAAAATTCACTAAAATATTTCAAATCCTTCGAAATTTGTTGACATCCTCTGAAAAATCCTTCGATTTTTTCTAAATACTGTAAAATTTCAAACATCCTTAAAATTCTATGAAATATTATATGATCATTCGGAATCTTCTTTAAAACCCTAAGAAATTTTTTCAAGTCCTTTACAATCACTCGAGTCCTTAGGAATTCCTTAGATTTTTTTACATCTCTTGAAATTTGCATTAGAATCTTTTGAAGTTTCAGAAAATATTTTCAATTCTTCAAAATTGTTTTATTCCCTCCGAATTATTTAAGTTTATTTTTAATTTTTAGAATCTTTTAAAATACATCCCTCGAACTCATTCCAATAAAAAATTAAAACTAGCGTAAATAAACAAGTGTAAATAGTGCAACAAATTAAAATGAATAATTTAATTTTTCAAATATTAAACTTATGTGTAGTCCGAAGTCAAAAAGTGTACAGTGCAATTTTTTTTAAAGCAAAATTTCCAGTTATAACATAATATTTTGAAAGTATAAAAAATTAACTTTAACGTTTATTTCAAATATTATTCTTTAGTCTATACATGATAAAAAATCCTATTTATTTATTGCAGACTTCATAGTCTTTTTCTCGTATTCCACTTAAATTTGATATAAATTAATAAACCCCAATAATAAAATCTAACGATTTTTCGGTAGACAGTTAATTATTTTCGATTAAAAAGTCTACTATTAAATGTCGAGTTAAGCATTCATCTTTCTTAGTTTAAAATTTAATTATTTTCTAGAAAATTAAATAGTTTTGTTAAAAATTCATATTTCTTGGTTGAAAAAACAATTCTTTTGATCAAAATTCGTCATTTTGGCTTGGAAATTCAACAACTTGATTGACTTTTTCTTTCTTGACTAAAGATTTTGTTCTTGTTGGACATTAATATTTTTGATTTCAAAATTCATCCCTTTCAGAAGAAATTTTTACCTTTTTTTGGTTAAAAATACAACTGCCTAGTAAGAAATTAATCTTTTTCGGTTAAAAATTAACTTTCTGTGTATAAAATACGTAATTAGAAATTTCGATAAAAAAATCCAGTATCCGTTATCTAGGGTTTTGAAAGAAAAACCCTATAATCATTTTTGAAAAGATCAAAAAACTTAGAAGATATTATTCAAAATTCAAATTTTGGCCCTTTTTTCTTAAAATTTCATAAATTTAGTAATTGTAATGATATAACGTCTATTTTTTTTTAATTATTCGTAACCGGGCGCATTTTCAAAAAAATATCTTCTGAAGAAAAACATTTCAAAAACTTCTTCGATTTTTCAAAAACTAATTTTTAAGCTGAATTTCTAAAGATAAAAAAGGCCTAATTAAAGAATTTGATAACAAATTTAAACATTTCGTTGAAAATTCATCTTTTTTGGTAGAATATTAATTTTCGTGTTAAAATGCAACTGTTCAGTTAAAAATGTATATATTTTGTTGAAAATTAGTCGTTTTTATTTGATAAAAAATGCGATTGGCTGGTTAGAAATCAACCTGTTCAGTTCAGGAATTAAGTAATTTATTGAAAATTCGTTTTTGTTGGCTAAATCCAAATATGTATTACATTTTTCATTAAAAACGTATCTTATTAGTTGGAAAACTGAACACCTTGTTTAAAAGTTAAACTAGTTTCGTAAAAGTTTATTTACTTTTTGGTCAAAGATTCACAGCTTTAGTTTAAAATTTTCTATTTTTTACGTTGTTAAAAATTAATTTTTTCTAAATGAAAATTTAAATATTTTGTTCAAAATTCAACTGGTTCGTTGAAAATTAACCCTTTTAAAATTCACATTCTAAGGTTAAAAATGTGACTATTTTGTAGAAAACTCATGTTTTTGGCTTGAAATGTCAACAATATGGTAGAAAATTGAACCATTTGGTAAAAAATTAAACTTATTTGTAGAAAATTCGTTTTTTCCATTCAAAGTTAAGTCTCTTATATGAAAACTTAACTCATTGTTTTTTTAGTAAAAAAATGCAACGACTTAAACAATTTTAGAAACGAAAAAAAATATAAACTAAGAATTAACAAAAAAAATGAACTAGCATAACAACCACTGTTTAAAGTATTCAGTTAAAAAATTAAGTAATTCATTGAAATTTCGTCCTTATTGGAAAAAATTAACCTTCTTGGTTGAAAAATCAACTATTTGGTTAAAAAATATTTTTAAATCACAAGTAAAGAAATTGTGGCATTAGTGGAAAATTTCGAGAAAATAGAGATTTCAGTGTCATTGTTTTCTAAATAGTAGTAAAACAGTATCATGGTTCGAGAAACGCGTCAATAAAGAAGATTCAAAAGAATGATAAAAAATGCGCCTTTAGAAGAATTAAAATCAAATTCAAAATAATAAAAATGAATGATAAAAAATGTAAAAAAGCTCATTGATTTCAGTAAAGTTTTAGTGAATTTAGAGGAATCTTAAAGGAAATCATAAGAATTCAATAAAATTCATAAAAACTCAAGGTGAATTAAAAAAATCAATTGCATCCTTTCAAATCCTTCAAATTATTGTAATAGTGTTATCCCAGAAAGGTAAAGTTTCTAAACTGCAAATCTGTTTTGTTATTCACTGATACTTCCAACTGACCTTAATAAACATATTACCAATATTATTGCCTTAAAAACTGTTATGATTATTGTATCCTAAAAGAAAACATTTTAAACTGTCCTACAGAATCCCTTTAAAACCAAGAAAATCAGAAATACACGTGAAAAATTAATTACGATAAAAAAGCTGCAAACGTTTTAATCTCATCGACGCCCCGTGTCAGTCAAAACATCCCAAACAACAAAAATTTCTTATATAAAGTCATGCAAAATCGACCAAATTGATAAAAATCTCAAATGTCATAAAAAAAGTATCCCTGCCCTTCCACATTCCCTCTTTTTCCGAAAAGCGATTTTATTTCTTATTGTTCAAAAAAATTAAAGAAAGCAGAACCATAAATAAACAAATTCTTAATTTTTTGCGAAAATAAGTCGTCTCTGAAATCCCTGAAATCTTTTTGAATTTGTTGAAATCGTCAAGTACTTAAAATCTTTATTAAATCTTGACACTTGTTTGAAATCTATTTAAATTGTTGTAAAATTTAAAAAATAATGTTAGCGCTTGAAATCTTTATAAAATTTGCATTAAATATTAAAAATATTTTAAAACATTTTAAATGTTTTGAAATCTTTGTGAAGTTTTTTGTATTTATTTGAAATCATAAAAATATTTGTAATCTGTGTAAAATTATTTGCTGTTTTAGAAATCTGGTTTTAAAATCTTTGTAACATTTTGAAAGTTTTAAAATATTCGAAATCTGGTGTACATGCCTTTTTTAAACATTTAAAATACGTGGAAACTTTGTCAAATGTTCCAAATCCTTTTAAATATTTTCAAATCTTTGAAACATTCTGTTCACTGCATTCTATTACATCATACGTAAAGTCTATAAAAATGCCTAGAAATCTCTTTATTTATTCTGTATTCAGTAAAAGATCAATTATATCTTGATACATAAAACAGTTTTCAGCAGTAGGGAGTCTTCTAAACGAGATGTTTCTGTCACAATAGACTTAAAGATTAAAATTACTTTTAACATTTCAATCAAATAACTGTTTTAAAAGAAAAAAATTTAATTCAAGGTTCTCGTGAAAAATTCAAGCTGATTTCTAGGTTTACAAACTTTAAACAAAATCAAGGAGAATTCCAGGTTTTCAAGGTAGCTGGGCACACTGTTCTGCAAAATCTCCAGCATGATCTCCAACTTGGAAAGCTGAACCAAAAAGTCAAAAGTATTAAAGTATTAATATTATTATTTTTTGAATCCTCTAAACTTTTAAAATTTAGGCTTTTAATGTAAACGTGAACAATTTCATTTTTAAATTGTACAATTTTTATTGGCCTAAATTTTAAATCAAAGAATTTGAACTTTTCAAACTTCAATAACAAAATTCTCTAATTTTTCCTTTCTATCCGACCATTAATATTCAAGGAACAAAATTGTAATCTTGTAATATTTTTAATATAGCTCTTTTATAAATAGAATAAAACAATTTATAATTTAT
>JAAAKG020133506.1:0-11287 GCA_010014905.2 Druon quercuslanigerum | reverse complement strand
TGCACTACACGCTCTCCTTTCCTGATTGTCTGACTATACACTGATCCACAGTATCGAAATTTAGGAAAATTGAAGGAAAGTTTTGCCTCCATTTTTAGAATGTACTAATTTTCCGTATACAAAATTAGAAAATTACATCAGAACCAACTTGTTGTGAAAATTACAAATAAATAACCAAGGCAAACTGTCTTCTGGTAAATTATAATCATTCTAAAATAAGAAAGAAGAACATAATTGCATGAGTTATTATCAATTATAAGAAATCGCAGCTAGTTGAAGTGTTTTGTCTGACTAAGTATTGACATGCACTACACGCTCTCCTTTCCTGATTGTCTGACTATACACTGATCCACAGTATCGAAATTTAGGAAAATTGAAGGATAGTTTTGCCTCTCTTTTCAGGATTTACTCATTTTCTGTATACAAAATTAGGAAATTACATTAGAACCAACTTGATGTGAAAATTACAAATAAGGATTTCTTAACCAAGGCAAACTGTCTTCTGGTAAATTTTAATCATTCTAAAATAAGAAAAAAGAACATAATTGCATGAGTTATTATCAATTATAAAAAATCGCAACTAGTTTAAGTGTTTTTTCTGACTAAGTATTGACATGTACTACACACTCTCTCTTTTCCTGATTGTCTGACTGTACACTGATCCACATTATCGTAATTTCGGAAAATTGAAGGATAGTTTTACCTCTCTTTTTAGAATTTACTCACTTTCTGTATACAAAATTAAGAATCTGTCTAATGTGGTGAACAAGCAACGTCGTATATGCGTTTACTTCGCGTGAAATATATTTACCAGAACGTCGGTAAAGCTGGATTCTTGAGATTACCACGTGGAGTAAAACCAGTTTAAATCCGCGAGTGGGTGATGAAAACGGAATGAGTTCGAGACGGTTGGTGAACAAGACAAGAGAATATGTGGAGCATTTTCGACAACGGCTCTTATAGCAAAGCTGGAGGTTTTAGGCGGCAGTTTTAAAATAAATGCGTGACGGGGTCTTACTCGAAAAACAATTCAATAAAATAACATCGTGTCTACTAAGTCGATTCGTTTTCCAACCATTTTTCTTGTTTAATTTAAATACCTCGCAAAAATTGCCCATCCTGACCAGCTTTTCAATAACAAAACCTTTTTTAAATCTGACAATATATTCTATTCGTTTTTTGCATTTGAAAATGCAAAATTTTGAAAAAAAGTCAAATGTTTCTTATTAGCTTGAAAATTCTGGCGCATATTGTATACATACGATTATTACTAGTAAACCGTAATATAAAATTCAAAAGAAAATTTTACTTGATCAATTAAGAATTTGTTTTCATGTGCAAACAATTTTTTTATTGAGTTAGATGCGCCATTTTTGTTGCAGAAAGTTGAATATGTCAAAACGGAAATTTTTTCAGCTTGAAAGAAGATACAAAATCCCAATTTTGCAAAATTTCTCAATCATCAAACACTTCAGTAAAAACAGTTTAGAAGTCACTTTAGTTTTGGCACAGCTTCAAAATTTCTAAATAGGAGAAAAAAAATTCTTTGGAATTCATAATTTTATAGAAGTGTTCACTAATAATAACCATAAATATATTTTAAAAATCACAGAGTTTTAAAACCAACAGGATTTTTTTTTCATTTTCAAGTATTTAAATTTTCAAATCTAAAGAACGAAAAAAATCGAAAAAGGTTTTGCACATTTAATTGTGGTATATAAGCAACGAAAAATTGGGGGGGGGGGGGTGTTCAAATTCTATCACAAGAATGAGTTCAACTAACGGAACGGCCTACAGTCTAACCGGCGGATGATTTTAAATTCTCGGTAATTTTTCAATTTGCTTCCAGTCTATACTTCATTTTTACTGGTTAATATAAAAGAGATCAAAAGATCTGAAAAATTTCTAAATATTTTAAAATATATAAAAAATTTCCTATTTGGAACAGAGAATTTATAAAATATAATTATAATTCTGCTGGGCTGGAATATTAAATCCAAATCAAACATTCTCTCTTCCAAGTCAAACTTATATTTATATAAAACATTTTCTATTATAATTCACAAATACAGTAACTAACTTTTTTTCTAAATTTTAAGATGGAAGTTTCAAATTATGACGAATTCTGATTTGAAACAAGGATTTTAATATTCCATCTTCTAAATCAGAATTAATTTCTTTTTCAAAAATTCCCTGTTAAAAGTCAGAGTTATTTTTAATTACATTTTATATTATAATTCCGAAATATAGTAACTCTTTTTTTCAATTGGAAAGGAAAAAAATTTTAATATTGTCAATTTTTTATTTGCAAAAAAAATCATTTTTCTAATTAAAAAATTTTTATCTGACGTAAGAAAATTTTAAAACCTGTCTGGAAACAAGGATTATTTTGTCCCTTCTTATAAATGAAAATTAAAATTATGTCAAAAATTAACTTTTTCAAGTCGAGAATTACCTGTTCATTTTTAAGGCAAAATTATAATTCTTTACAGAAATTTTTTTATATTTGATTTATTGATTACCAAAACTGAGAATAATAATTCTTTTAGAAAATTTTCTAAACCAGCCAGAATGATATTTATTTAAAAAATTTTAAATTATAATTTAGAAACATAGTGACTCCCTACGGTTCCCTTGAAAGTACTTCATCCCAAAATATTTGAAGCACGATGGCCAGCGGCGGCGGTGGCGGCGGCATAGCGCGGCGGCGCAACCGTAAAAAAATATCTTCAAAAAATTTGGATAATACTATTTATCTGTATACAGTTTTTTAGTTGTAAGTTTTTTTAATTTTAAAGTTTACCTGCTCTAAAGTAAATCTAAAAAGAAAATTATAATTCTGGTGAAATTCCCTGTGCAAAGGTCAAAATTATAATTCTTTACGGGAATCCTCTTTCCTAAACTTAAAATTGTATTTAATAAAATTATAATTTCATTAAAAAATTACTTGTTCCAAGTCAGAATAATTCTAATTATTTACGTGCTTCTTCTTATATTTCTTTTATTTATTCCCTGTTCCAATTCAGAATTATTAATCTCGTTAAAAATTCCCTGACATAAAGTTGCAATTACAATTTTGTACGAAAATGCCCTTTACGAACTCAGAATGAAATTCTTTTAGAAACTTGACTGCTCTAAGTCACAACTGTGCATTTTTTTGGCGAATTCCGTATTTCAAGTGAGAATAAATTAAGATTTTTCACAATTTCCCTGCTTTACTGAGAATTAGAGTAATAAAATATGTGAATACATTTTTAATTTGCATATTAGTACATTCTAGAAAAAATTCCGTTCACTGAAAGTAATTCCCGGGTTTTTCTCGGTGATCAAAATTCTCGTTAATATCCTGATTTTTTCGATTTCCAGGAGACAGATACCCCGTATAAGTACAATGAAACAAAATATTTAATAACTAATGCTGATTCGCTGTATCATTCTATGGCTGGCTAGTGAAAATCCCTTTCAAAATATTATAAAAATTAATCTCTTACGTACACTAAATCTTGTAGTACCTATTTCTAAAGCAGGTAATAAAACTGCTGAACAAAAGGAACAAATGTACATGTACCATTGTTTGCGTTTACAATAAAGATCGTTGTTTGTCGTAACTGCAGCAGAAATAACTTTGTCAGAGAAAATTATTTCTATTGAAAAAAAGCGATTTTAATTAAGTTGATTAAAATCCGTGTCTATGTGCAAGATTCGGTGCACGTAGCATGGGGAAAATGGAAATAGGGTCTAAGCTCACTGAAATTTCGTGAGTGTGACACAAATATTTTTGGTGAGAACAGACAATTTGTTGAATAAAATGTATATTTAAATGTTTACTTTATCTATAATACTCTTATAACAGAATTTAAAAAAATATTGACTTCCGCGTATTGTATTGACTAATATCTATCTATTCAACTATCTAATCGGCTTGACGGAAAATGTAATCTAGAAAAACATACATACAAATTAAAAAAAGTAAAATTTTGTGTAGTAATTACCTACTAATTTTCTTCTTATTTGGAGCAGATGTTTTGCAATATACCCCGTCAGGTAGCACTAGAAATATCATATCATGTTTAAACAACCATATTTTCAATTTTGTTTCGGGTAAAACATAAAAAATAACCTTTTACGTAACTAAAAATAACAATTCTCCAGTAATAACTTTGCAATGATTTAGAGGCATTATTTTTTTTTTGGATTATTAATAAAATTTTTTTATTTTCATGATCGGGTATACTCAAAACATTTTTGAATACCCTATTTTGCTACTCATGCATAACCATTTATTTTTGAGTCTCTGGTGTGTTTAGTTTTTGAATGTCTCTTTGCATTACCTGATGGGGGCACCGAAATTATAACTCAGCTTTTGCATTACTATTTCGATCACTTCCGGCCAATTGATTAACCAGAAAGCTTATATGGTCAATGCTATCCAATTCTCCTCGAATGTAACTTTTAATCTTTTTGGTAAATTTAAGCTCAAATTCCATATCGGAAATATCAATATTATTAACTACTTTTTTTTCTATCCATAAAAATTAAATCCGCAAAAATAAAATGCGTCCAATCTGCCCAGGCGGAAATATTATGTATTCATATATAGTGTGAAGTATTTTATACAATATTCCTTTGTTTTATAGAAAAAATGTATAAAACAAATAAATATTATATAAATACTTCACACTATGTATAAACTACGCATAATATTTCCGCCTGGGTGACCAGAAGTTACTGTGTATCTATTGTAAGTGCTTTATCTTAGCAAGGACGTCACTTTACGATCGAGAGGTACTTTCTTCAATAATACTGTTATCTTTGGAAGATACGTGAAAGCACAAAATAAATGGAAAGCCTTTTGCTGGTAAAATGGAAGAGAACAAAGCTAAACTGTTCGTAAGGCAACATTTTCTGCCGTCGGTAACAGAAAGTTCCATTGGTAAATCTACAGTGGGTTAAAACTCAGTCGGTAATGCAGAGGGGATGCTGATAAAACAGAAATCGGGCGCGGAATAC
The DNA here is from genome assembly GCA_010014905.2 of Druon quercuslanigerum. Classification (NCBI taxonomy): domain Eukaryota; kingdom Metazoa; phylum Arthropoda; class Insecta; order Hymenoptera; family Cynipidae; genus Druon; species Druon quercuslanigerum. The sequence goes on along the minus strand of JAAAKG020133506.1, from coordinate 6,277 downwards.
ATTGATTTCCTTTGCGATAAGGTATATAAAATTAACCACCGATGATCAGATAAGAGTGAAATATACCGACAAAGAGAAGACAAGAATTTAAAAATAATCAATAAAATATATGAAATGCAAATTATTGTGATAGAGTAGTAAAAAGTTTGAGCAGATTAAAAAAAATATTCAGCAGTCGTCCAAGCCGGTTTTTAATAATTAAAATGCCTATACTAGTTAATTAATTTTGTGGAATAATTACACAGAAATTAGGCGACCCGGTGAGCCTGTATTTATGAATGAAACGTGCATTTTGTTAAAAAAATGTTTACTTCATAACTATTTACTTTAGACCAGAAATTTAATCTTGTGAAATTTTCAAACTATATTTTTTATTTATTTCAACGCACAAGGATGAATTTTCAACCAAATGGTCGCATTTTTAAAAAAGAATAAACTTTAACCAAAAGCAGATGTATTTTCAACGACAACCAAATAATTTAAGAATTGTAAACAAAAAATATGAATTTTTAATACGAAAGGACGGATTTTCCATAAAAATAAAGAGTTTTTAACAAAACAGTTGAATTTCCAATTACAAATTAAATTAAATGGTTAAATGGTTGTATTCTCAACCAAAGAATAGAATTTTTACCTGAATATATAATCGTCAGGAGGTCGCAAATGAAAAAAAGAGATAGAAATACAAGGCAAATAAATTGCTGATTAGAATATTATATCAGCGTGGAAGCTAACTTTAATTTAAAAAATTCTTTAACATTATCCTAATTAATTTTTTATTTTTCCTAAGCATTAGCATTCAAACATCAAAATCCTATGAGAGGGTCACATGACCAAAACTCGTCCTCAATTTACCTTCCCCAACTTACGTCTAAACGAAATGAGGTATCGCTCTAAAAGTTTGGCAAATAAAAGAGGAGGCGATAAAGTGCATGTGTCTGCTTTGTTCCGGTGGAAATTTTGAAAAAAAATATTTTCGATGACAGGAAAAGTGGAAGCTATATTGGTACTTTTCTTTCCCAACTTACGTCCACACGGAGTGAGATATCGTGTCGAAAATTTGGCAAGATAATTAGAGGGCACGTAGGAATGTGTGGAAAATTTTGGTCCTCAATAATTAGAATTGTGAAAAGTTTTTTTAAAATTAATAATATGAAGAAGTACCAATCGTGCTGTAGAACACTGCAAGGAATTTTCAGTGTTGTCAAAATGGCTCGCTATCAATAAGACCGCTACGAATAAGACCACTTCTCCTCATCCTTGCTCGAGCTCATCGAGACGCTTCCGCCACTCTCAGCTGACTTCGAAATTTAGGTCAGCCGCTACCAATAGTGCCGCCGAAGAAATCATAATTTTTTTGGTTTTAAGAGTTTTTTTTGTATTATCCAAATAAATCAAATATTAATTACGATATTTTCATATTTTATAATTTTTTCGACATTATAAAATATCATTCTTGTTTATAATATGCGCAATTTATATTTATAGGTACATATATCATTTTTAATCTGGAAGACTAAAGAGTTCAGATTCGGAGAACTAAAATTTTGAGAAAAAAAAATAGTTATCTTTTTTAATTATCTTCAATTCTTGTGATTTATCTGAAGTTGTATAAAGATTTGAATTTGGTGAGCATGCGTACAAATAGTTGCAATATCTTGCATATATAAAAATTACGATTTCTTCGGCGACACTATTGGTAGCGGTTGACCGGAATTTCGAAGTCAGCGTGAGAGTGGGGCGAGCGTCACGATGAGCTCGAGCAAGGATGAGGGAAAGTGGTCCTATTCGTAGTGGTCTTATTGATAGCTTCGACTGTAATACAGAATCTAATGTGTAAACTTGAATAGCAAATAAAAGAATTTTGTCTGACATACGTATCAGCTGTTTCATAGTGCACTAGTGCAGCGAGTGGACAACTTCGAACTTCTACGGGTCTGTGGGTAATATAGATTGCATAATTACCGACAGAGAAAGATAGAAGTCACACTTCTGCCGTGAAGTCTGAATGCGTTGGTCAATACTTCGCATTTTCATAAATAAACTTTTTGCAGCCCCTAACTCTGGGCCTTGGTATGAACGACCTTTTAATATTTATTAATATTTTCCGAAAATTTTTTCCGCGTTATTTAAACTTTTATTTTTACAGATATGTGTGAAGAAATATTGACCTCAGAACTGCCTTGATCTGTAACATTCGTTATCTTAATCTTTTATAGACGGAATAAAAGAATTACAAATTTTTTAATTTGAAAATCCTTGAGAGTTATTTAAAGTCTTAGACTATGCTCTATTGCAAATGTGTTTTATTTGTAATAAAAATTTGTTTCGTTTTAATATATATCTACCACCTATGTGGTTAAAAATTCAACTGTTCGATGGATTGTAACTTTACGTCAAATTTGACGAGCAATTTATTTTTTATATATATTTTAGTTTTTGACAATCCATTTATACTTTTCGTAGGCTGTTAATTTGCCAATGGGTTAAACTTCCCTTTATGTAACGTAGGCATAATTTACGCGGTTTATCAGCGTTTTTTTATTTATACAACAGCAGGACTAGACGGCGAATTCTGATCATAATAGTTCTCCGCGCATGCGCATTCACTGCCATCCCCTCCCCTGTACGATTATAGAACACGACCACCTAACTTCAAATGTCAGACGTAATAGCTTTTAGATCATACATTATGTTACATAAAGTATCGTGTATACCAAGGAGTGAAACGTATTTTTTCTCTAATATCCTTTGTACTATCAACTTATGAGTTCTTCAAATTAAGCTAAAAGACCATGACAGAACGAGTGCTCTTTGAAAATTAAAAATTATTCTTCATTAGTTCACAGTAATGGATGTAACTAACGCATCTCAAAATAAATAGAACAGAGAATCTGACGGCATGCCATTTATACGTGACTTGGTAATTTAAGATGTCTGAGAATATATAAGCATGAATCTCAGAGCACGTAGGAGAAATTCTTTCCGGAATTACGAAAAAGAAATTACGACAAAGGCAAGGCATCCTCAGCAAGCAATGAAATACTCAAAAAGAAAACCGAGAAGAAAATGTAGTCATTTGACAAATAATTATTAACAGTAAATTATGATGAAACGCTCGTACTGAACTGTTGAATTCTATATTATATTAATTTATTACGAACCTGTAAAAACTTTTAAGAAGAACCTGTGCCTCGAGGATCCTGAAATCAAAAATAAGTAACAAATTAGATAAATTTAAAAATAATAGATGCGTGAAATAATGTATAATAATGTATATGTCATAATAGAAACAATTATAGTAATATTTATTTATATACCACTGTTAATATTCTTTATATGGATCTAATCAAAACTGGCAGTCGTATATTTGGTTTGAGGTTATAAATTTAATACTTTAAAATAATTAATTAGGATTATTTTTAACTCAACAGAAAAAATACACACGCCTATTAACTTAATGAAATTAATCTGGAAATGTAGATTACATTTTATCGATACTTCAATCTGAAACATAATATTTTAGAGGAATTGGCAATTATAAATTTTAATTTAATTGCCTTTAAATATATTCTGAAGCGAGGCTATAATCCAGTTTGACTAATGGCTGTTATGAAATGAAAAATATTTTTAAACAGTATTATAAAGGTAATGGATTTAGTTTTGATTGAAAATGACGTTTCGCATTATCTACAGACTCAATTATAACTTCATAAAAATGTTCGTTCAGAAACTGAAACATAAATGCCGAGAAAGTAAAATTACTTTTTTACTAAAATAGAGAGAAAATAAAAGTCTGAAGAGAAGGAAATTATTTAGAAATATCATTTACAGTAGAGGTGTGCAAAAAAATTCGATCCGACATTCGATTCGATCAACCCACCGATCGAACGTCGAAAATCCGACATTTGATCCGCGCTAAGATCGGATCGAATTTTTCGACCCGATCGGTGTGTCGAAAAACCGACATTCGATCCGCGTTACGATCAAATCGGATTTTCGATTCGATCAGTCGGCCTTAAATTGATGAAAATTGAAAATATTGAAAATCCAATATGCGACTAATGAAAGGCATTTTAAGTTTTTAATTTATAATTTCGATTCTAAAAATCTAATCCGATGCATATAGAATGCAGATTGTAGATCCAGAGAGACATGAAGGCAATACTGTGTCAATCTGCTGGTTAATATTACGCATCCTATATATAGTTCAACAATAAAAAAGAACGTACTGGTAATTTTTATTTTAGTAATTAAAACTTGCTATACTACGATTACATATTATATATTATGATTATATAGTAACTAGTAAAATTAATTTTTTCGATGTTATTCATCTCAAGATTTGTAAAACGTTTAAAAAAATAAGGCAGCTTAGTGTGCACATTCTCATCGCGCACGGCTCGCTCCACTCGCAAATTTGAGCGCGCCTAAGGTGCGCGACTGTTGGTTCGCGTGCTTCGCGCTCGATAATATATGTGTCGGTCATTTTTCTATCGCCTTTTTATATTACCAAATCGTCTTTTATTGAAGCCATCGTTCGTACTGTTTTACTTTGCTAACTTCAGACTGAAAAGTGGTACGTACTAGCGAGATGAAACAATGCACAGGCAGTATTGCTTTAGTTGCTTGCAACTTCATGCTTGAAAAAAACATAAAACATTTGAAACGTGAAACATTTGATATTCACTTCGGCCCTGTTTTGATCCAAAAAAAGTTTTACTAAAAAGTCGTTTAGTGGCATCAAAATAAAGTGGCATTAGAATAGAGCCACCCTATACTATCTTTTTGGAGGACTGTTTCAATACCTGAAACTAGCCTTGAAATGATACTTTTTTTTATAGTGTGAAATTTAGTGATTGTGATTGTTGCGTTGCTTGACTTAAATTTTCATTTTTTTTGCAAATACTATAGCTCTGATAATTTTCTTTTATCAAAAAAAAACTCATAAGGATAAATTGTTTGACCTTCCGAGTACTATGAATAGCCTAACATAGATCTTTTGAATCTAAAAAAAAATGTTTTCAAAAATTTGGAAAATAAGCACTTTTATTACTATAGACAGACAGACTAGATCTTGAAAAGATCTTTATAAGAATCGTTTTTCTAACTTAGGGGGTCTCAAAACGTGAAGTTTTAATTAAAGCCAACCAAGTCAAATGTTACATAAAACCATTACCTTCTCATCAGGATGTGAATGCAAAAACACTAAAGATTATATCATTGCCTATTAGGACATTAGTGTCGGCCGAAAAAAATAAATTTTGGGCAATCGATTTTTAATACCGAAAAATTGTTAGTTCTTCATATGTGCTGGGTGTACTGTAAATTTTTTTTTAATCGATTAATGTCTTTTACCTCCTCAAGCGTGTTTAAAATGGAAAATACTCAAATTAAGCATGATATATATCATGATAAAAAATAATAATTACTTTATTAATTATTAAAAATTAAAATTTGTTGAGTAAGATCCGTTTTGTTTCTGAAATTTGGCGTATCAGCTCTTGATTGAAACATGGCCCTTATGAAACCGACTTTTTTTACAGCAATATAATACACATTTTCTTAAAGTCATTTTATGCGCGGAATTAAAAAAAATAAAATTTAAATTGAAAGAAAATATTGATCAATACAGCTGTTCATATATAAAAAAAATTCGCGACTGTAAGAATTCATTGTTTCATATATATTACGCGTAAATTCAATTTGTTCCATTTTCAACACACTTGAGGTGGTCAAAGATATTAATCGATTATGAACTAAAAATTTAACAGTACTCACCTCATTAAGAGCTAACAATTTTGTTGTTATTAGAAATTGAGCACACGAAATTCAATGTTTTTCGGCCCACCATAAAAAAAAAGTTTCTGAATCAAATTACATTTCTTTGATTCAAAAAAATTGTCATACTGAATACGTCATAACGTATCTCTTCAATCCAAATATATTATTTGATTGTATGAAAAATAATAGACTATTACAGCAAATAAATAATAAAGTCAGCCTGTAATATATCATTTGAGCGAATGGACGATGTCTTTAACAGAATAAAATTAGAGATTTTGATTTAAAAATCAATAAGTTGAGGTGATTGAATATAACTTCAATTCTAAGACATCTTGTCTTAATTGGAATTATTGTCGATCGGATAAAATAAAAGTTTTTTGAATTAAAAAATTTGATTTCATGCAGGGGCGGATCCAGTGAGGGGCGAGGGTGGGCGGATCCAGTGAGGGGCGAGGGTGGGCGATGGCCCCCCCCCCCCCGCGCCCCCCAA